>JASANE010028870.1:0-11234 GCA_030248225.1 Trileptium ribeirensis | reverse complement strand
TATGTACTTCGTTCAGTTACGTATTGCTCTTCAAATTTCTAGGGACATTTTCATGTTTTATTTCAAAACTCACTACGCCAAAATAGAATTTAACAACTTCCGATGAGTCTAAGATAGGGAATAGCGGCTAGGCTCCATGACCTGCGAGCAGGTGTTTCAGTTGCTTTAGCCTTCCTGGGAGTTCTCAGAAATCATACCCGATACTAGACACGCATGCCGCAAACCCTTCGGGCGGGGTCCGAACACACCCCGTGAAGCGCGCCTGCGGCCTGCTAAGCTCCGTAGCTTCTTGGGTCTGACCAAGAATAGGTTCAAAATTCAGCTTTCACGGTCCACCCTTGAGGTTACGATAGCCGGGGTCGTATGGGCATGGTGTTAGGAAGTTGCGCCATGCAGCTGCGTCACCGGTTATTACATTTATGCATGGTTTCTTATTAAATACGTGCGTACACCTTGCACGGTGTTTTGTTAAAATCACGAACGGAACGATGCAAAAAATCGCGACCACATATCTCTCATTGGTATTTGCACTATGCCGAAAGTGAGCTGTTGCTCTGTGATGTACAAGCGCAGTTTGATTATATACGCGCATATTTCTCCGCTTTGTCGGGCCATGTTAACTTTAGGAGCGGAAGTGCATGCTGTGCTGTTCTCGATATACTAAGCCTAAGCCTTAGTCTTAGCCTAGTCTAAGGTCCCTATATGAACCATGTACAAAGCCTAAACGTAAGTCGGGGGGTGCAGCCCACCGAAACCCCTCCCGTTCTAAGCTGTTCTTATATGTTCGTTAGTAAAGACCAATTTTTGTTAAAGTGCTAGGCCTCCTTCTACAAAAAATTTTATTTTTGGATGCTTTTTGCCTATTGCCCGAACCGTAACCGGAACACGATTTTCACTGGAACCGTAATTCCGGCTACTCCAGGATATACATATATATATGTATATATAAATTATGATTTGATCTTATATTGTGTTAATATTTCCCGTGCGGAGTCTCAAAGGATTATTAGAACCTAAGAGGACTTGGTTTCTTTGAGGGGGGTGACTTCCTTGCCCCGCCATGGACACCTATAGAACGCAACATTGCTTGATCCGGAATGGTGCACTTTCCGACTTCATTGATCTAAATTTGCAACTTTCGATTTACTAATGAGTACAATAAAGGCAAGCTGCATAATAAGCGATAGAGCGTAAGATAAGGTTCAATCCAGTATCCAATGTTGTTTAATTTACCATTGACTGTCTTTCACGTCAATGACAGTCGCAAAAGGAAACGTCATGCGTGACATCTTTAACCCTTTCATTCGTATATTGGCACATTTGTAGCAGTGTACATTGCATGTCAAGTTTGTCGTTCGGCATGCATTGTAATTCGTTCGAGGTGTGAGGTTCCTTAAGGAGTCGAGCAACAACTCCTAAATAGCACAAATGGCTGTCGTTCAAGATTTGCACTCGAGCAATCTAGGTTCAATCAGTGGTCGGAACAAGTTTGCTCAAGATTGGTCAGGATAAGCTTTGTTTAATAAGAAAAGAGATTTATCGTGTTTTACTAACCTGCCCTTACACCTTATAGTATGTGGTCAGTTCAAACTAGTCTTTTATATTTTACGAATCCAAGGCATAGGTTAGGATTCACTTTCAGGTTAGAGATCAGGAACTGATCATAGAATAGCCTCGTGAAAATCAAGTCGCTTTCGATGTTCAATTGCACAGCTATACTTCGTCTTAGAAAACATGCATCACGTTCTTGATGGCCAAAAGACATCATTGAAACAACTAGAGTTAAAACTTTCGTAACGTTGTGTCCAAGTAGCTATAAATTTATGATCCAAAGGATCAATGAAAACTTTTTCGTCGTTTGACCTTAGAATCTACTCGAGGAGAACTTCGGTAGAACCTTATAATTTGGCGGTTCACTGTAAAATGTTCCCGCAGTTAAAAAGTACATCCATCATTAGGTCAACAGTGTTGGATCAATTCCGCTAGCTGAAATACTCAAATATTCAGCCGTACATCAGCAAGTGCAAATTTACGCCGAACTGGGTTTAAAATTCAAGTCTGTTAAATACTATATATAGCAATCGCCTAAGCAGAATGTGTCGTTCTTGTTTTTTATTACTAAAATGCAACAATTTATACTTGAGGCTAAACTTCTGTACAGCCTAGCAACGCCTCTCAATGATTTCATACTTTCCTTCTAACTTGTTTTAGATTTGAAACGGGAAGTTGACATCGAATCTGGTAGAATCTGGCAGAAGATACGAATAATGCTGTAAAGAAACCACAGTCTAACGCTTTTATGAAGTTTTGACATTTGCGCAAGAATATAGGCTATATAAGAAGATATATATGTGCAATATATAGAAGAAGATATATATAAGAATATATATATAAAGATATATATGTAAGATATATATGCGCAAGAATATATATAGAATATAGAATATTTGACATTTGCATATGTGCAATATATAGAAGAAGATATATAAGAATATATATATAAAG
This sequence comes from Trileptium ribeirensis, assembly GCA_030248225.1. NCBI lineage: Eukaryota > Metazoa > Nematoda > Enoplea > Enoplida > Thoracostomopsidae > Trileptium > Trileptium ribeirensis. The sequence continues at coordinate 8,729 of JASANE010028870.1, read as the reverse complement.
ATATATATAAGATATATATGCGCAAGAATATATAGAATATAGAATATTTGACATTTGCATATGTGCAATATATAGAAGAAGATATATATAAGAATATATATATAAAGATATATATAAGATATATATGCGCAAGAATATATATAGAATATAGAATATTTGACATTTGCACATACAGCTTATTAATAAACAAACGTACAAATTGTGCTAAAAATTTAGAAGACTGGAACATGAAAACTGTTTGGATTTGTTTACAAGCCGGCAGAAGGCTAATATATATATTCACGGTGTGGTTTGTGCTGTGAAGCTTTATTCGTGGACTTGTCAAGTCTGTGCGGTGTCGTTGGAACGAATACAACAAAAACTGGAAAGAATGGGGTTGGGCACTATTAAAGATGGCTGTATTGACTGTTTTTGAATAAGCTAATTCTGTGTCATACACCATGTGTTCTATTATATAGCGTAGGTATGTGCTGTATACCAATGCATGGTATTATGTGTTAGTATTGGCGAATAAAGCTTTCACTGGACTGGCTACAGCTAAAACGGCCAAATATAACGTTCCAGCGGCATGAGAGATGGTTAAACTGGAACTGGATATATAGAGTTAAAACCTTCAAAATATGGTTGGGCGCTATGAAAGCTGATTGTCATTAAAAGCGTTAACAATAAGGTTGTCGCTGTGTGGGGATGATTGGACTTAGTAGGGTTAAAATTTTACAACAGCAGAGTATGGGCGGTGAAATAAACTGGTAGCTGGGTGGTATCTAAAGATAAAATCGCCAAAACAGGGTCGGGATAAGCATGGGAGATGGTTTTACTTGGTAGGACCAGAACCGCTGAAAACATGGTTGAAGCGGGGTGGTAGATATTTATTTACACTGGGTTGCGTTAAATCTGCTATAAAAATCCTATCAAAAGATCACAGTTTCGTCATATACATAATTAAATATGTCGACTATGTTGTACCAATATAGAGAAAATACACTGACAGTGTTGTCATTTTTATACTCAAGACAAGAATTCTTCTGTTTTTACAAAGACATAACTGAGTGCATATTCTAATGTAAATTTTTATACACAAATTATCATATTTGTCATTGGTCAATAGGTTGTTTGCAATAAGATGTTTCGATTTATTTACACTGTCTGCTATAACTATTCTTTCAACGATTCAGTAGTATAGCATGACACTAAGAAAAAGCTACAAACCTCCTGATTAAGTATTAATATACGAGCCTTCTACCACCAAGTGCCTGAGTAAGGATTGTAATAAAGCATTTAATTTGTAACAGCAATATTATTACAAACGCTGTTATCTGCACTATTCCTGTCACTGGTACAATAATTAAACCTTTCTTTCATCACATAGCACAGCAAGACAAAACACTAAAAAAAGCTGCTGTCAGCTTGCAAGTATTGATATGTGGCTCTTCTACCACCAAGTTCTTGGCTAAGGTTTGTATTAAGGCATTTCATTTGTAGCAGCAATATTATTACAAACGCTATTAGCTGCCCTATTCCTATCACCGGCACCGTTTGTTAAACATTCTTTCACGCACACACCACAGTTAGTAAGACGGGACCCTAGAACGAAGCTGCAATTTTCTAGTTTAAGCACTGATATGCGAGTCATCTACCACCAAGCTCCTGAGTAGGATTTTTATAAGGCACTCCATTTGTACCAGCAATATTATCACAAATTCTGTTATCTGCCCTATTCCTATCACCGGCACCGTCATTAAATATTCTTTCACGCGCACCCCACAGTTAGTAAGACGAGACCCTAGAACGAAACTGCAATCTATTAGCTTAATTACTGATATGCAAGTCTTCTACCACAAAGCTCCTGAGTAGGATTTTCATAAGGTACTCTATTTGTAGCAGCAATATTATTACAAATGTTATTAGATGCCTTATTCCTGTCACTGATACTGTTATTAAACATTATTTCACGCCCACTGCACAGTATGACGGGACACTAGAACGAAGCTACAATCACTTGCTTAAGTACTGATATACAAGTATTCTACCACCGAGTTCCTGACGAAGGATAGTAATAAAACATTTCTTTTGTAGGAGCAATATTATTACAAACGCTATTAGCTGCCCTATTTTTGTCACTGATACCGTTATTAAACATTCTTTCACGTCCACTGCATAGTATGACGGGATACTACAACGAAGCTACAATCACCTTGCTTAAGTACTGATATACGAGTATTCTACCACCGAGTTCCTGACTAAGGATAGCAATAAAACATTCCATTTGTAGCAGCAATATTATTACAAACAATATTAGCTGCCCTATTTTTGTAACTGGCATCGCTATTAAACAGTGTTTCACGCACACAGCACAGTAAGACGGAATCCAAATCGAAGCTGCATTCACATAGCTTAAGTATTGATATGCGAGGCTTTTACCACCAAGGTCCTGAGTAGGAATTATTATAAGGCGTTCCATATGTAATAGCAATATTATTACAGACGCTATTGGCTTCCCTAATCCTGTCAATGGTACCGTTATTAAACATTCTTTCACTCCCACTGCACTGTATGACGGGATACTAGAACGAAGCTATAATCACTTTGCTTAAGTACTGATATACGAGTATTTTACCACCAAGCTCCTGAGTAAGGATTGTTATAAGGCATTCCATTTGTAACCGCAATATCATTACAGACGCTATTAGCTTCCCTATTCCTGTAACTGGCACCGTTATTAAACAGTGTTTCACGCGCACAGCACAGTAAGACGGAATACTAGAACGAAGCTGTATTCACCTCGCTTAAGTACTGATATACGAGTCTTCTACCACCAAGTTCCTGAGGAAGGATTGTAATAAAGCATTTCATTTGTAGCAGCAATATTATTACAAATGCTATTACCTGCCCTATTCCTGTCACTGGCACCGCTATTTAACATTATTTCACGTACATAGCACAGTTAGGCGGGACACTAGAACGAAGCTAGAATCACCAAACTTAAGTACTGCTATATGAGTCTGCTACCACCGAGTTCCTGACGAAGGATAGTGATAAAACATTCCATTTGTAGCAGCAATATTATTGCAAACGCTATTAGCTGCCGTATTCCTATCACCAGCACAGTTATATTAAACATTCTTTCACGCACACACCACAGTTAGTAAGACGGGACCCTAGAACGAAGCTGCAATCTCCTAGCTTAAGTACTGATATGCGAGTCTTCTACCACCAAGCTCCTGTGTAAATTTTTATAAGGCACTTCATTTGTAGCAGCTACAAATGTTATTAGGTGCCTTATTCCTGTCACTGACACCGATATTAAACATGCGTTCACGCCCACAGCACAGTATGACAGGACACTAGAACGAAGCTACAATCACCTTGCTTAAGTACAGATATACGAGTATTCTACCACCATATTGTTTCACGCAAACAGCACAGTAAGGCTGGACACTAGAACGAAGCTACAACCTCCTTGCTTAAGTACTGATATATGAGTCTTCTACCACCAAGCTCCGGAGTACGATTTTCATAAGACACTCTATTTGTAGCAGAAATATTATCACAAACGTTATTAGCTGTCCTATTCCTATCACCGGCACCGTTATTAAACATTCTTTCCCGAACACCAAAGTTAATAAGACGGGACCCTAGAACGAAGCTGCAATCTCCTAGCTTAAGTACTGATATGCGAGTCTTCTACCACCAAGCTCCTGACTAAAGATTGTAATAAAGCAGTCCATTTGTAGCTGCAGTATTATTACAAACGCTATTAGCTGCATTATTCCTGTCACCGGTACCATTATTAAACATTCTTTCACGCAAACAGCACAGTAAGGCGGGACACTAGAACGAAGCTACAACCTCCTTGCTTAAGTACAGATATATGAGTCTTCTACCGCCAAGTTCCTGACTAAAGATTGTAATAAAGCAGTCCATTTGTAGCTGCAGTATTATTACAAACGCTATTAGCTGCATTATTCCTGTCACCGGTACCATTATTAAACATTCTTTCACGCAAACAGCACAGTAAGGCGGGACACTAGAACGAAGCTACAAGCTCCTTGCTTAAGTACTGATATATGAGTCTTCTACCACCAAGTTCCTGACTAAAGATTGTAATAAAGCAGTCCATTTGTAGCTGCAATATTATTACAAACGCTATTAGCTGCATTATTCCTGTCACCGGTACCATTATTAAACATTCTTTCACGCAAACAGCACAGTAAGGCGGGAAGAACGAAGCTACAATCTCTTCGCTCAAGCACTGATATATGAGTCTTCTACCACCAAGTTCCTGACTAAAGATTGTAATAACGCAGTGCATTTGTAGCTGCAATATTATTACAAACGCTATTAGCTGCATTATTCCTGTCACCGGTACCATTATTAAACATTCTTTCACGCACACAGCACAGTAAGGCGGGAAGAACGAAGCTACAACCTCTTCGCTCAAGCACTGATATATGAGACTTCTACCACCAAGTTCCTGACTAAAGATTGTAATAAAGTAGTCCATTTGTAGCTGCAATATTATTACAAACGCTATTAGGTGCATTATTCCTGTCAGCGGTACCATTATTAACCATTCTTTCACTCACACAGCACAGTAAGGCGGGACACTAGAACGAAGCTACAACCTCCTTGCTTAAGTCTGATATATCAGTCTTCTACCACCAAGTACCTGACTATAGATTGTAATAAAACATTCCATTTATAGCTGCAATATTATTACAAACGCTATTAGCTGCACTATTCCTGTCACCGTTACCATTATTAAACATTCTTTCACGCTCACAACACAGTAAGGCAGGACACTAGAACGAAGCTAAAACCTCCTTGCTTAAGTGCTGATATATGAGTCTTCTACCACCGAGTTCCTGAGTAAGTATTGTTATAAGGCATTTCATTTGTAGCAGCAATATTACTAAAGCTATTAGGTACCCTATTCCTGTAGGTGTTTTGTTGGACTCTGCCTTTGGGTGGTTTTTTTTTTTTGGTTTCTGTGCTTTCTGTTTTTTGGTGTTTTTTTTTTTTGGGCTTTTTTTTTGGAAATTGGGGTGTGTGGTATTGTTTTTTTTTGGTGTGTCTGCTGTGGGTGGCGGGGTTAGTTGGGGGATGTGCTTGGTTTTTTGGAGGAGGATGCGGGCTGTTCTTTCGTCTTTTTCTTGATGGATTGTTTTTTCTGTTTGTGGTTCTTGGTGCCTTTCCTGTCTGCGTTTTTTCTTTGCAGTAGTTGAGGCTTGAGGCTTTCTTGCTTGTTATTTCTTCTTGGTTGCCTGGATTGTATGGCTTCTTTGGCGCTATTATTTGCTTTGCTGCCTTTCTGTCTGGCCCGCTATTTTTCTTTTGCGCACGTAGATGGACCTGAGGCTTCTTGCTTAATCTGTTTGGTCTTCTGTTCCTGCTAGATTGTATAGGTCCTTTGTGCTGTATTTTGCGCTTTGGTTTTCTGTCGGTCCTTATTTTTGCGCAAGTAGGCGGACCTGAGAGCTACTTTGCTTGTGCTGATATGGTCTTTTGCCGTTTCTGAGTAGGTATCTTTTAGATTTCTTTGCGGCTCTCTTCCAGCTCTGCTGCCCTATTCCTGTACTATCGTTTCTTTCTTTGCGCGCACGTAGACGATTCTGAGAGCTGCTCTCTCTGATGCGATCTTCCGGTTCTTGAGTAGGATTGTTGCTTTGGCATTCTTTTGTGCAGCAATATTCTAAATCTCTAATGCCCTATTCCTGTATCTAACATCGTTATTAAACATTCTTTCACGCATACGGCACAGTAAGACGGAATCCTAGAATGAAGCTGCAATCACCTAGCTTAAGTACTGATCCGCGAATCTTCTACCACCGAGTTCTTGAGTAAGGATTGTTATAAGGCATTCCATTTGTAGCAGCAATATTACAAAAGCTATTAGGTGCCCTATTCCTGTCACTGACACCGATATTAAACATTCTTTCACGCACACAGCACAGTTAGACGGGACCTTAGAACGAAGCTATAATCACCTTGCTTAAGTAGTGATATGCCAGTCTTCTTCTACGAGTTCCTGAGTAAGGATTGTAATAAAGCATTTCATTTGCAGCAGCAATATTTTTACAAATGCTATTAGCTGCCCTATTCCTGTCACTGGCACCGCTATTAAACATTCTTTCACGCACACAGCACAGTAAGCGGGACATTAGAACGAACCTACAGCCTCTTTGCTCAAGCTCTGCTATATGAGTCTTCTACCACCAAGTTCCTGACAAAAGATTGTAATAAGGCAGTCCATTTGTAGCTGCAATATTATTACAAACGCTATTAGCTGCACTATTCCTGTCACCGGTACCATTATTAAAGATTCCTTCACGGACACAGCACAGTAAGGCAGGACACCAGAACGAAGCTACAATCACCTTGCTTAAATACTGATATATGAGTCTTCTACCACCAAGTTCCTGACTAAAGATTGTAATAAAGCAGTCCATTTGTAGCTGCAATATTATTACAAACGCTATTAGCTGCACTATTCCTGTCACCGGTACCATTATTAAACATTCTTTCACGCACACAGCACAGTAAGGCGGGACACTAGAACGAAGCTACAACCTCTTTGCTCAAGCTCTGATATATGAGTCTTCTACCACCAAGTTCCTGACTAAAGATTGTAATAAAGCAGTCCATTTGTAGCTGCAATATTATTACAAACGCTATTAGCTGCATTATTCCTGTCACCGGTACCATTATTAAAGATTCCTTCACGGACACAGCACAGTAAGGCAGGACACCAGAACGAAGCTACAACCTCCTTGCTTAAGTCTGATATAGGAGTCTTCTACCATCAAGTACCTGGCTATAGATTGTAATAAAGCATTCCATTTATAGTTGCAATATTATTACAAACGCTATTAGCTGCACCATTCCTGTCACCGTTAAGATTATTAAACATTCTTTCACGCACACAACACAGTAAGGCAGGACACTAGAACGAAGCTAAAACCTCCTTGCTTAAGTGCTGATATATGAGTCTTCTACCACCGAGTTCCTGAGTAAGTATTGTTATAAGGCATTTTATTTGCAGCAGCAATATTTTTCCAAACGCTACTAGCTGCCCTATTCCTGTAACTAACATCATTATTTAACATTCTTTCACGAAAGCAGTAGGGGACCTGAGAGCTTTTGCTTAATTGATATATGGTCTCTCTTTCTGCTAAAGATTGTAATAAGGGAGTCATTTGTAGCTGCAATATTATTCAATTAGCACTGCCGTATTCTGTAGGGGTACCTTTGTTTAACATTCTTTCACGCACACAGCACAGTAAGACGGAATCCTAGAACGAAGCTGCAATCACCTAGCTTAAGTACTGATACGCGAATCTTCTACCACCGAGTTCTTGAGTAAGGATTGTTATAAGGCATTCCATTTGTAGCTGCAATATTATTACAAACGCTATTAGCTGCACTATTCCTGTTACCGGTACCATTATTAAACATTCTTTCACGCACACAGCACAGTAAGGCGGGACACTAGAACGAAGCTACAGCCTCCTTGCTTAAGTACTGATATATGAGTCTTCTACCACCAAGTTCCTGACTAAAGATTGTAATAAAGCAGTCCATTTGTAGCTGCAATATTATTACAAACGCTATTAGCTGCATTATTCCTGTCACCGGTACCATTATTAAACATTCTTTCACGCACACAGCACAGTAAGGCGGGAAGAACGAAGCTACAACCTCTTCACTCAAGCACTGATATATAAGTCTTCTACCACCAAGTTCCTGACTAAAGATTGTAATAAAGCAGTCCATTTTTAGCTGCAATATTATTACAAACGCTATTAGCTGCATTATTCCTGTCACCGGTACCATTATTAAACATTCTTTCACGCACACAGCACAGTAAAGCAGGACACTAGAACGAAGCTACAACCTTTTTGCACAAGCTCTGATATATGAGTCTTCTACCACTAAGTTCCTGACTAAAGATTGTAATAAAGCAGTCCATTTGTAGCTGCAATATTATTACAAACGCTATTAGCTGCATTATTCCTGTCACCGGTACCATTATTAAACATTCTTTCACGCACACAGCACAGTAAGGCGGGACACTAGAACGAAGCTACAACCTCTTCGCTCAAGCACTGATATATGAGTCTTCTACCACCAAGTTCCTGACTAAAGATTGTAATAAAGCAGTCCATTTGTAGCTGCAATATTATTACAAACGCTATTAGCTGCATTATTCCTGTCACCGGTACCATTATTAAACATTCTTTCACGCACACAGCACAGTAAGGCAGGACACTAGAACGAAGCTATAACCACCATTTGCTTACAATCTAATATATGAGTCTTCTACCACCAAGTTCATGACTAAAGTTTGTAATAAAGCAGTCCATTTTTAGCTGCAATATTATTACAAACGCTATTAGCTGCAGCCTTATTCTTATCACCGGTACCATTATTAAAGATTCCTTCACGGACATACAGAATACCAATTGGATAACTCATTTATCCGTGTTCTAGAAACATTTTTCCGAGAAATTTTGTCTCTATTTGCGTGTGCTGATTTCTCGAGCGGATTCGGTTGTCCAAATTGTGTGGAACACTCTCGCTACAATTCTGCGATGATCATGTACAAATATTGGTGGCGAACTTGCACGAGTCAGGGCTTGGTATATCCCTCTCGTCAAGCCGTGGCTCGCACAAATGGCTTGTCCGTTCGGACGCACTTATTACGCCTGAGTACAAATAACAATGGACAC
>JASANE010028869.1:0-15770 GCA_030248225.1 Trileptium ribeirensis | reverse complement strand
AGTACCATAAACAAGAATTATAAATAATATAAAATAATAAACAATATCAAAACATAACGCCAATACGATAACAATATATATATTATACTATTTATATAATATAAAATACGACAGCCAATACACATTTCCTTGGCCAATCCAACAATATTTCAAGTTTAAATTTACGTTTCCCATGCGAATACCTATACAAATATAATTATATATAATACATATATTGGTAAACATATGTATATATATATATATATATATTAAAATATACACATAAAACAAATTATATACTTGATACAATATTAAACCACCATCCACAGATAGTCATCAACCACTCCGTATTATCTATCTTATCATAGGTAACCAATGTGACGATAAAGTCTGAAATACATTAAATAAAACAACATGTTAGACATTATAACTATATACACAAATATTCAATCGTATAGAGCAGTTTCGTACATAAATACATTACATATATATTTATCGTAGTAACGCGGTTTTAAAATTAGGCATGTTGTACGTAAATATATATACGCGTTCACAGTGCATTTATTTGTCAAGTTTTAAAAAATTACATTTGACGGCAAAAATCGTAAGACGGAAGCCGACAAATCTTTGTTGGGAGACGTTCCGTGTGAATAAACGGCGATTTACCCCTAAAAATGAAGACCTTCGCTCCTGGGGCGGTAATCTGAATTAGTTATCCCACACCCTGAAGAGTGTAAATAGTCTGAACTAAATTCAAATCAAATATTGATGATGTGGGAACAATCGATGGGGTATAAAATTTGGTGATTCGGGGCTATGCATAGGGGTGCAGATCTCATGGTGCCTTATGGTCCAATGCCATGGATGGGTGTAATTTGAGGATCCAAATAACATGCATGGCGTAATTACGTTTATGGCCCGCCAAGTCCCTTCTGGAGCAGTCATCATAATGCTCTGGGAGCTTTCAGCATGAAAAACTTATACCCAGAAAATCCAAATTTACCTTGAAACTTGTCAAATGAATAATATTCATAAAGTTTTCGTAGTTTAACTGGTCATTTGTAGGACGAAACATGTTATCACAGTTTGACAGTGGACAAAAATATCTGCAAGACGACATTCATGTAATTCTGGCGTATTATTCATTGTATTCTTAGGACTTTTGAAGCAAAACAAGTTAACTGCTGTGGACGATTAAAGCATTCCGGAGGTTGATCCTAAATACTTCTGACGGGTTTATCATATGCTTGCGATAATAATGTTTTTCTTTTAAACTTTCCAATGATCGATTTTCTATTTGCCGGTCTGTTCACCTTGTGTGCCACCAATATAGTACGCTACACCATTGAAGCCTTAGAAACCCTACACTTGAATCGTGAAACTAATTTGAACTAAAGCTTCAATTCAGCTGAAACTCAAATTAAGTCGTTCAACGACACATAAAATCAGATCCAAATTTTAAATACATAAGTATGTGATTGGAAAAGCAACTGCTAAGCGTTTCCATACTAAATGCCCACATGTCTATCATCAAAAGCCGCTTACCGACTTCGCAAATCCATATACCAATATATTATGTAGAACTAACTGCTGCTGCAGACTTTGGAAACAGGAAATTGGAAAGAGAACCAAATCCAGAAACCGACAGACAGAAAATTAGACAAAGTCGCAACGCCAGTTTCGGTCTTCGCCACTAACCATACCTGGTTTGTTTACTCGGCGACGAACGGCAATAGCTGCCGAAATCCCGATGACCAATATATCTGCCGACGTATCCGGTGTAGTATTAAAGCCGAAATGGCCAATAATTAATCCGTCGAAAGACTGGACAGTGTAAACAGACATACGTAAGTATGAGGCTAGCTTTGTTAAACAATAATTAGCTGCCTTATGATACAGAAATTCGTCAAAGCACTCAGTTCCAAAACGTTACGTACGTGAAATGCATATATATTAAATTAAATTATACGACACGCATACGCAACGCCATTAAGAAAAATGAGAATACTCCTAAGTTCGGTCTGATATATACATATACATAATACGTCGTCAAGATTTGAAACATTAAAACGCTTAGCGCCAGTCAGTCTACTTTCGAGAGGCACTCAACTAAAAACGAACTGAAGCTCATAAGCTTTTAGCCTTTCACTCATTAAACTGTGCCAAAACGAACAATACCGAAGCGATTGTTACAATTTACTATACTATTACCTACAAATCCGTGGACGCTTCAAATATGTCAATTTTAACTCCACGATCAACTACTGATTTCAGAACAAGCGACAAGGAGCAACCAGTCAGTTATAGCAACAGTGCATAATGCAACAGCAAACATAAGATGCACCCCCAACCATCCTCTTTTGACACCATGTACAAAGCGCTGTTAGAGAACAAAACTCGGATTTCAATAGCCGTATCCGATTTCGATACTTTTCTGTTCCATAAAGCCATTAGCGAATGCAATTCGACCCCTGTACTTTAACACCAATGTGTTCGCGACCATTTTCAAATTATATATATATAATGTATGAAATACGAAACGAACAAATTTCTGTTCTTTAATGCAAAAATGAAATTTGTGTTCAGTGAACAACTAAATAGCAATTGCTTTTCACAAGAGAGGTTGGTAAGGGGCCCAGCTAAAGGTTACTCATGTATAAGGAAACCGTATGTCCCTTCCCTTGGAATCTAATAGTAACCCGTGTTTGATGACACGTGCGTTTCGGCTAGACTCCCTATTCCTCTTTGGTCATCATGCACAGACCCTGCAGTTTTAGCGGCAAAGGGGTAAGCTCATATCTCACATGCTTTAGGAAGCACGTCAGACTACAGATTTAAGGTGGTCGCATGAAGAATTAGTGTAATCGGCAGTCACGCCTGCCCCTTAAAAAATTACGGTTTATGTCTATGTATAATGACCCCCAGAAATACCTGGATCAGACGGAAAACCCTCGCGTCATCAAACACACGTTAACATTAGGTTAATGAAAAGTTACATATATATACTCTTCATTTGTACGTTCCTGACTATTGTAATAGTCCATAAAGAAAACAGTAAAACACTCCCCGGTCCTACTACAAACCCGTTTTTGGTTGATTTGTCCTTGCCCCTCATTTCAGGTCAACATAATATACTGATCCCAGTTTAAAGAGGTGGATAGCTCAGTTTCGCCTGTCTTACGTAAAGAAGGTAGCATGCTCCACCCCATTTGAAGCAATGGGACCAAAAAACATCGTGTCATCAAACATAGCTTTACATGTAGAATACAATACAAATAAATTCAGTTCCTATAATACATGCGAGATCTCAGCTTCTGTAATGCCGCTCATAGGACTCGAAAATGAATTCATGAAACATCGCCTGCACTGGCGTTGCCAGAACATTACCACTAAGGTACATAAATAATTCACGTTAAGGAAAAGAACAGCCAGCGTAACGACAGAAAGGTATGGGTTAAAACCTCGCCTGTTAGAGCTGACATGTCTCTAGACGATAGCTTGAATCTTAGGTCTTTGGTGATGGATACTCCGAGATTGTGACAAATTTTCGCGGCCCGATCCCGGTCCTTTGAGGGGAAAAATTCTTTACGCTTTGTATAGCACCAGTCTTTGGAAACTATGCCCCATCATATTTATCTACCCCAATCGTCTCTCACCCCCAAAAGAATCACTTCGTGATCAGGTTCGCCCCTTTTGGTCTTATGTACAAAATTTGACATTTTGACACCGCAATCACAACTTGCAGTTCTATCCGCTTATGAGACTGGATTCGTCTTATGTTGCGGAAATTTATCATTTTGACACCGAGATAACGAGAGATGCCATTCTATGCCACTATGAGATTCGGTTTAGTGCATTTTATAAATTTTTAGCAGTTTGACTATTTTATTCTGGGATAGCTATACAAATTAGCATCATCGGCAAAGTTTACATTAACATTATATACAGAATGTTTAACATAACCAATCAAATCATTAATATATAGCTTGAATAGTGTTTATCTAAGAACCCCAGATAAACCATTTAGAACAACTTGCTGTCGCTCGCTTTAATTCGAAACATCCTCTTCGATAAAAAGTGATTCAACCGAGCTAAACATTAACCAGACACCCCAACACGTGAGAGTTTACACACGAGTTTCGTACGGGAAACCGTGTCGAACGCCTCCGCAATATCGATATAAGCTTCGTCTACCGATCGTCGTTTATCATTATATCATTTACCCAGGCCCAGATACTATCTATTGGTTGAGTACTAGTGGTTCGAGTTAACGACAAATCCACGTTTTACGTCGGAAGTTTCACACTATTCGCTTATGTTGGCCCCCTATCTACAGCCCTCCAAAAAGTGTTTGGCAGAAACTTCGTCGGGCCCAAACATTTAAATTCTCGGGAGGAATTTCAAAGTGGCGGAGGAATAAATTTTGCTTAAAAATACTAAATATCATATCTTCACTTCATTAAATGTAAGTTAGGCATGCTCACGGCGCTTCCCCTCACTGCGCGAGTAACTAGCGACAAATTATTTTTCTAACATTTTCGAAGGTTTCAAAAAACAAAAAAAACGTTCCTTTATGCATCTGCTAGAAACGTCATTTCTTTAAGTGTTCCAACTCAGGTTCGATATTTTTGAGGAGAGAAAAGCTTATTAAGCTCAAATATCGTACCTCGTACCTGATATACCGATATGTATTTTGATGCTACAGATAAGAAAGGCTGCACTTCAAAATGCTTTCTTAATAAATGCCGTACCAAAGCTGGGCTCTCCATACGCTGAAAACTTTGCCAGAGGCATGAACCAGGGGCCACCCCTCGTCCCGAGCCGGGGGCGCCCGATTTTCCCAAGAAGCATTTTGCCAAGAGAAAAACAGTTAAAAATCGTGTCAGAAGCACTCTCAAAACGCTTTTGATGGAAAGAAAAAGCTATTTTAAATCAAATTTTGGCAAAATTTGCAAAATCTTTTGCTTCAGAACGGAATTTTAGTATAAATTTTGATCAATTTTTTTTGTACTTTGGACTGATTGGAAACAAAAAAAATTTCCAAGAGACAGTGAACCGGGGGAGCCCAAAATTTTTTGTATCCAGTTATGGGGAACAGTGTCGATATAACCAAATACCATGATTAGTATTTTATTTAGATATATTATGATTAAAAAAGAAGTAATTTTGGCGAATAGAACACTTGTTTCTGTAGTTGCGGCACCCCCTGATGGTTATCAGCTACATGCTAATCCCTTTCGCTGTGCCAGGTACATCGGCTGATCCGGGTTATACATATCAAATAATACGACTGATGGGTATTAATCTCCATCGGACCAGTAATTCAACAGTTCAGTCATAATCGACTGTTCCTAAAATCATTTCCGTATAAGTGACGTGTAGTTGTGTCAAATCCTGAATAGTGATTAGGTTATCTGGATTTATAATAGTGTAACGAGTAGCTCGAGGAAGGCCTCTGGCTGCCATATTTAGTAATTAATATTATAAAATGAAAAAATTTTAATATTGAATATGGCTAAAATTTAAAGCGTCCAACTCAGCTAATCCACCTGAGTCGAAATATATAGTAAGATTTTTACTCAAGACCATGTGCTCAACCAAGGACATAATTATACACTTAGTGATAATTTCTAACCTCGATCTATAAAAATGTGCAAGGGAAAAATATACATGTTCTTACTCGGAAAGTTTCTGAAAATCAAATTAAATATATAGATGACGGTGGCAACAAGTACAGCTATCAATTAAGTCATCTAATCCTGTTGATGAATAATCATCTAAAAAAAAAGACCAAGTTTGCCCAGAGTGGCTGCAGTATGCTAAAAATAAAGCACCGGTGTGCAGTAGTACGCGGTAGCATTTATAAGCCGAGTTACAGATCGCCGGTTGTCTAAAAAAACTTTAGTCATCCAACATTTTTAAGTTTATAAATTTCACGCTATGATACGTCGCATATATGTAGCTCATTTCCAGTGAAATATGGAGCACTCTAAAGCACAGCAGCCATTTTATCCGCCCACTCTACCTTTGCAACCTTAGAGTAAGCCTATTTTTTAAAAGTTAGAAAAAATTTTTTGACTGTTTTTGGAGGAGGGTTTTGAGCCTTTTCCTAAAGGACGCTTCTGCCAAATATAGCTCGTTCATACCCGTCCCATATTCATTCATTCTGACCCATTTCAGAAAGACTTAAAATGTATTTATATTTTCATATACTGTGTGTCGAACTTAGCAGCTTGGTAAACTGCTATGAAGCAGGGACCCCGGACACATCATTCATTCTACTCTCCGCCCCTTCCCCGCACATAAAATAACGCAGATTTGCCAATTTTGCCCAGATTTTCGCCCATTTATATACCTAAAAATTTAGAAACGAGACAGACCCTTAAGGGTAACTGTTAGGTTACTTACTTCTCATTTGAGCCTAGACATAGTAGCTGGAGGACAAAGGGATATAACGAACAACCGCGGAAAATTTCGGTAGGGCTAACATTGGATCCCGCTCTTGGATCCCCAAGCAGGCGCTCTAGCAGCTTTGGAGCTATCACTGCCCGATATAACAATCGCTATAAAACTTCTAACTTCGACTGTAACCTCTCTCGCCCCTCATGAGCATATATGCCCCGGCTGCTTTATCTACCAAACCAGCATTTCTGTCTATAATTGGCACACTTTCGAGCATCTACCACAAAATCTAGTTATACAAAATCCAATACATTTTATTTCATACATATGCAGTTGTTAAGCCACTGTCTATAAGGTCATCACGTGTGTAGTCATGCGCGTAAGAATTGTTTTGGGATCAGCAAGGCGGCAATGAATCTGACCATCCCAACACGACCTCCATATTATATATATATACGTTTTTGATCTGAGCCCAATGATATATATATATGTATAAAGACAAAATTATGTGAAAACTGGACTTTTAAAAAGTAGAGCTGGGACATAGGCTTACGCAACGGATGGCAACCAGGTCCATGGCCCACTCAAACAATTCCGAAGTTCAAGCACTTGTCGTGTATCACACCTCGAAATATATCCTTTCCCCATTATGTTTCTCATTAAAGCGTGCATTGTGAAGCGATATATACACTTGTGTTAGCACGTGCGTAGTTATTCGCTCGCTTGGTTTTATTTAAAGAAGCGAACAACATCTTATAGAAAGCATAGTGTCAACGAAACGAACCTGGTTCAATCTGCCGCTGCGGCAAAAGTTCCTCAAAATTGCACACAATACAGACAAAAGTTTAACAAATTGTGGTGCAAATCCCGAATTTCGCCGAACTCAAATAAATACCCTAAATTTGACCCTTCTCAAATGTAAATCTCGTGCACGCTCACAGGCTGACGTATTATTTGAAACCACGAACTTCCCTTCAGTCTGTGCAACACCTACTTGCGAATCCAACAGCGGGAGGTCTTGGGTTCCAATTCCGCGAAGCTACCCAACTTTTGAGCCGGTCGTTACTCAAATCCCTTCAGTCTGTGCAACACCTAATTGCGGATCCAACAGCGGGAGGTCTTGGGTTCCAATTCCGCGAAGCTACCCAACTTTTGAGCCGGTCGTTACTCAAATCCCTTCAAGACATATATACTATTTTCTATAAATCGTTTCATTGATCCTCTAAGCCCATTGAAACCCAATGAAAAGACTTCAAATAAAGACTCGACATAGCTAAATCATTATTTCAGCCTTCAGAAAAAATCGATATCACTATTCTTGATGCCCTGCATGCAATACATAACTAGTGAAGCTCGCTTGCGAGCCACAATTCGAGTGGTGAGAACAATCCCCCGAAGCAGAAGTGTGAAAAATATTTGCTACACAATATTTTTGACACTCGCAATGAGCTTGTCGGCCCAGAAAACCCCATATCCGACACTAAAACCAACAATAAACACACATTCAGGTGCTTTTCCAAGGACTTCTCACCAAAAATTTCGAAAACGTCATTTTTTTATGCCAAGTATGAATCAGAAGTGTAAAAAATATTTGCCCAACAAATATTTTTAACACTTGCAATGAGTTTAGCTGCCCAGAAACCCCCATATAAGATACTAAAAACAACAAAAAACACACATTTAGGTGCGTTTCCCACGACTTTTCACCAAATATAAAATTTGGCGCCAGCTATAAGCTTATAGACTCCGGATTGAGAAGTAGTTGAAAAACTTGTTATATATCATTGGAAAGCCCTGGTAAAGCTACATGGAATAGGCCTATCAGTTTGCGGATACTTCTTTTACTTATTGAGAAAAGTCGCAAAAACTGGAGGGAGTGCCCGAAAATGGGCCAAAATGACGCCATTTTGAACCATAACTTTTCCCACGGGAAAAAATTCAAAAATCTGGCTCCGTCACTACACCTAAATCGACCATTGCGGTTCGAATGAGTTATCGAGCATCAAAATCGGCCCAACAGTTATCGAGATCCAGGTGCGACAGATACACACAGACAGGACCTCCTCAACCCCCCTCCAGAGCCAAAATTGAAAATTCTCGTTCCACTCGCTCGCTTGACATTGAAAATGCACATTTTTGAAATCGGGTTCGTCGACCATAAAACCTTTGAAAGCCCATGAAAAGGTGTAATATAGTCATGTTATCTCTAGATAGCAAACCCACCATATCCAGAGTGCTTGATAACCTAATAGCCAGATAAGGTAATAAAGCAACAACAGGAAGAAATTTGAATGTATCTCTTTTGCTATCGAACAAAAATTTATCGATATCCGTCCGTACGAAAATGAGTTATGAATGACAGCGAGAGACAAAAAATTGCACGATTTTCGCCCTGACGCCATCAGTGGAAACCCCGCTCGCTGCGCTCTCTCCGTTTCATAAATATATTACATATGTATATACAAAGTTCATTGCTATACAAAATGCCAGAGGTAGGCGTTAATTGAAGACGAGGGATGTCGAATATAATGTCTTAGTAACTGCTACGTAATCGGACAGGGATTGCTCAATCGGTAGAGTACTTACTGGCGGATCGGATCCAAGAGCGGGAGGTTGTAGGTTAGAATACCACCCTACCCAACTTTTCAGACGGCTGTTTTTCAAATCCCTTCGTCTTCGAGCTTCTAGCGCTAGACCCAAATGAAAAATATGTTAAATAATACCTTATAGCAGCTACAGAGCTCTTAGCTTCAGAGGGTTTAGAGGTGCTTGAATTAGTAATGCATTTGGCTCGCCTCCCTCAAAGCTGCTACATTCGACCAAATGACGAAAAATGTGCAAAACAGTAGACTGAAAAGTCGGGGTGAAGTGTGACTCGAGCCGACCTGTTCCTACCTTTGGATCTGCAGCCCAACATCTGGGGTTATTTTAGGCCCTCCCAGATAGGGGTCAGTAAACGGGAAAATTTACTGACCCCTAAGGAGTCAGCAGCAAGGGGTCATTTCGGAAACTAGGGGTCATGACCCCTTAAGGGGTCAGTAATTTTATAAAAATTAATACATTTTTCTTTCAGGTGTCCCAACACACCTCTGTGGCGCTGGTTTTTTTCCGTTTTTGGCCATAATATATAGTATACATGCATATTTTAGGTTTGGTGACCAAATAATTGATCGTTTAGCCTATGATATGCGTGTATATGAGTTAGAAATTTTCTAGTGACCCCTTAAGGGGTCAATTTTTTGAAAAAACGTAAATTTTAAGGCGTCGTTTTTGCGAAAAAGTAGGGGTCGGTGTCTAGGGGGAAGCTCGCCGGGAGGTGGGAGCCGATCCTTGGGGTCGCCCCCCCCCCTCTAAAATAACCCCAGAACATCATAGTTATAGTACCGCTAAATGTGACCCCAATCATGAGAAAACCAATTACTCAATCAAACTCAGTGCCGTAGCTAAGTAACAACATTAAAGTTTCTTTTGTAAATCAATATATTGCAATTACAGAGTGCTATAACAACTTCGTGTACGCTGATAGACAAAGTGCCCAATGGGCGGTTGACCGTTTCTAAACACAGATCTTACGCCATGTTTTAAAGCAGCTAAAATTCATCCACATACACAACAACACACAATGAATTCAAGCTTCCGGTTTTCATTAGTCTATCCAAATAAAAGCTCACCCTCATCCACCTTTACGGAAGTTAAATGCACACGCTTCCATTAGCAAAACTACCAAGATTAGTTTAAAGTACTGCTAGCCCAATGACTGTAATCGCAAGCTTGACCATCTCACTTCTTCTTCCCATCATGCGTTCGTTTTCTCTTCTGCCCGTTGGGTACGAGTCGACATAACCATATGTGTGGAAGTAAAACCAGTGGTGCAGCAACCTTAATACCAGGGGACTTGTGCGGTGGCGAGAGGCCCATATGCTTGCACGGGCAAGTCCGAGGACCCAGGTAGATAGCCAGTGCTTCGGGGAAGGTGATCGGCCCTCTAGGGCGAGCGGCCGGTCGTCGGGGGCGTCATCAGAGTGGATAATATTTCTAAATTTTTTGTAGACTTTTCTCCATTTTTTTTTTTCTTTTTTTTTTTTCTTTTTTTTTTTTTTTTCCCCTTCCGGGCCTGCCTCATTTTTCTTTTTTTTTTTTCTTTTTTTTTTTCTTTCCTCTTTCTTCTCTTTATTTTCTTTCTTTTCGCTTTGTTGTTTTTTTTTTTTTTTTTTTTTTTTTTTGTTTTTTTTTTTTTTTCCCTCCCTTCTTTTTTTTTTTTTGCGTGCCGCTTTTTTTGCGTCTCCTTTTCCTTTCTGCTGGTTTTCCAGGCTTGTCATGGGGATGGGGATCCCCATCCCCATCGCCATGGGGATGGGGATGGGGTGGGGATGGGGATGACTTTAATTTCGCGGGGATCCCCATCCCCGCGGCGGGGATAGGAAGCAAATCCAATTTTAATTCAGTACCTTTGATGCATGAGCGCAATGTCGGCTGAAGTGTAAAGCTGCACTTGTACAGTAGACTTGTAGATTATGTGTGCATTGATCCACGGTGAACTGTGTTCACTACCGGGGTGCACGCAGCACGTCCCAGATTCCCATCGCCATAGGGGAACGCGCCCGATAGCAAGGCAGACTGACAGCCACGGGCCCCAGTTTCCCCTGCTAGATACTCGAACTCTCTAGTAGTCAGGCAGAAACTGGGGGGCTAGATACTTGAACTCTCTAGCCTTCTAATATTTTAGAATTTGTCTGATACTTTACTCTCAGACATTTTACCGTCCAGATACTAAACTCTCTGGCCCACTTATACCGGATATCGCATCGATTAACCTTAGATAAGCTAGATACATATCCTCTCTAGCTAGACTATACTACTGCATTTTGCTAAGCATGGGACTCACCATAAACATAGATCACTCCGTGCCAGCCTGAGCCTTCTCATATGCTTCTTGAACCTCCGAACCGAAAGGATTGATGATGTTTTTGCCAATTATCTTCGCACCCTCCGTTGATAGGTGATACTTGCCTTTGTCGAACATTTCCTTTTTGAGCTTTTTGCCGGCGAAGAAGTATGCAGTGGTGTCCAGGAAGACAAAGTTATTTATGGTTTCATTGAAAATATATTGAAAGCACACAAGAAAAGCTAAAGAAAGCCTTGGATTCAGAGATGGTGTCTGAGGAGGACCGAGATAGCGAAAACAGTGACAGTGACTAAGACTTCGCAGACAGCTAGAGAGAGTTGTATCTAGCAAGTCGTATTTGGAAGCAAACCCTTGTGTCAGAGGAGTCGATAGCTCAGTTATTGGTATAGCCATGCTAGAGAGTATATGTATCTAGTTTATCTAAGGCTAATCCAAGCCCTGTGTGTACAAGTTGGCCAGAGAGTTTGGTATCTGGACAGTAAAATGTCTGAGAGTACAGTATCAGACAAATTCTAAAATATTAGAAGGCTAGAGAGTTCAAGTATCTAGCCCCCCAGTTTTTGCCTGACTACTAGAGAGTTCGAGTATCTAGCAGGGGAAACTGGGGCCCGTGGCTGTCAGTCTGCCTTGCTAACGGGCGCGTTCCCCTATGGCGATGGGGATACTGGGACGTGCTGCGTGCACCCCGGTAGTGAATACAGTTCACCGTGGATCAATGCAGACATAATCTACAAGTCTACTATACAGGTTTAAACTTCAACCGACAATTGAACAGAACATAATGCTTGCCGACTGGCAAAAGTTGCAACAAAGGCCACACGATTTTGAAAACTTAATAATATCACGCTAGATGTTTATGTGAGGATCCTCGTGGGGATCCCCGCGCCCCCCGGGGGGTCCCCTGGGGATCCCCCATGGGGACCCCCCCGAAGGTTTCCCTGGGGGGGGGGTGGGGATGGGGTCGAGAATTCATCCCCATGACAAGCCTGGTGTTTATACGTAGCATGTTGTATATGTCGTGCGCACAACGCAATCTTTGCCGTGTTTCAATGGTTTTTAAAGCCGTTTATCAACAGCGATCGCAAAAACGATAGAAAAATGACGAGAATTTTGTGTAAAAAGTATCCATGGTATTTTGATGGATCCCCGAGATTTCTGGTGGGTGGGGTGGGGTGAGAAATCATCCCCTGAGCTGGTGTTTAATATGAGATCCCGGCATATGTCGTGCGCAGCTCTTTGCGTGTTTTGGTTTTTAGCCGTTTATCCGCTATTAAAATAGTGCGAGATTTTGTGTAAAGCATAACTAAGAACTACATAAACATTAAGGTCATTGCAACGTTATTGCCGTATGTTTGTTATATTAAAACGCCTAACATTTGCCCTCCTCCCCTCCCTTCTTTTCTTTTTTTTAAGCGATTATTTTAAATTGGAGTCCCCTTTTTTATTTTTGAGTCAATGTAGTAAGACTAACAACGCTACCCCGAAAAAGCTACTATTTTTCTAGTACCACTCTATTGCATTCATATTATTGTGATAGTGTCCGTCGGCCATTATATGGCGAGTTATTGCGAGGCATTGAACCATCCCGAAGGCTGTAACGAACGCAAACTACAAAAAGCACACTATTCTCAGACCATCTTTAACGCGCTGTTGATCTTACATATTTAAATGACCAATAATCGATTGTTGAGCAAACTGTTTTGCAAATTCAGCCACCTTTTTCGTTGCTCAGAAATATTTGTTGCACAAAACGTTTACCACATAGGATCACAAATGAGAAACATTATAACAAATGCACATTATATCTGTATGGCACAACAGCGAGACAATGCAACGACAATAATATCAAGGCGGGAGTTTAAACAACATTACAATTTCTCACGTATGTATATGAAAACCAACTGACACACCGTGGGGTTATACAATCATCGACGCGCTACCCGCTGCACCGTATTCACTGGAGTTCGTGGTGGACTATTTAAGGACGAACCGAAGCACGTGTAAATACCCTCGTCGATTTCATCGTCTAAATAGGGCCATCGAATTTTAGCAACGATTGAGAAAGGATGACGATGTTTTTCGTGTTGTAAATATAAATGTTCTTCTAGACTACGTAAACGAACATTTAAACGCTGATCGCGATTTTATTGCCGCTATTGTTCAATGGTTGTTTAACATAGCCCGCGGCGTCGTTTCGTTTGCACAAAAAATAAAGTGCGGCCGTTCACATCTGCACTTAATGGGTGAGCCCACTTCAGATGCGTATACATGGGTTCTTCCTTTGTCAAGTCAGTTCACCACCGTAAAAGCGGCAAATCACGACTTTTCCTTATGTACGTGTACACGATTTGCGATGCAGCAATGCGTAGCCGCTGCTCGTGGTCATTGTTTTGCAGTTTAGCATCGCATTTTGCTGATCGTATTTAAGTGAAAATAGCGTTTTCATCGTGCGCTATAATACACATATAGAGTGCAATATTGTTGCCTTACTCAGAATGTCATTTGATGAACGCGGACAAACGTACGAAAAATACAAATGTGCACAAACGCAAATTGCGATCGTACATCGCTCAGCCCATGTTCGGGTTCACAAAAATGTGAACATTAATGAAAAATTGTGAATGGGAAGTTTTGCGCTAATCAATTCGTGATTTTGACAAAAGAACAAATTTGGTGTACGCACCTAAAGTGGACTCTCGCATAAGCGTCTGCTTCATCCAGGGCTAAGAAGCGACGGTCGAAACGGTTAATACGCCAACGCGGAGGCAGATTGTTACCTGTTCTGCTTTCCGCAGTTCTATCTGCGCTACCATCGCTGCTCGCAAGACGATGCTTAATATGCCTGCTGAATTTGTTGATACGATTGAACGACAGGAACCGCTTGGCACCGCACCACCAAGAAAACTCCAAATTACGATTGACAAAGAAGCGGAACATATTTTAAAATCAAATTTGCCTGACTATACAAAAGCAAAATTGTATTACGAAGTGTTGCAAAAATTTCTTACATTTTGTCGAATGAGCGATTAAACAAAATCGATTATTTCTGAATAACAGGTAACAGTAAATAATTAGTTGATACTAACGAGAAAGTAAATTTTCGAAACTTATCAGGTCAATTGCCATAGGATTTGTTTATTATGGTCTTCGTTTGTTAAAATCTTTAGCGGGGCATAAGATATATTATTTTGCAATTTCAGCGGAAGCCAAGTGTTTATAGATAGAAAACCAGTGATGGGCACTAACAGTATTGATTTGCTACAATACATATTCAAAACTTGTCTACCAAGCCATCAATATTATTTACCATGCATCAATATTATCTACTATTAATCAACATTCTTTAGTCAATTTAGAGCTGCGATTGCTGAACTACCAATACCGATAACTTGAAACCCAAACACAAAAGTTGGGCGAGATATTGAACTTACACAACAGCAGTAATAAGCATCGCCACATTCAAGCGATGTTGATGATCGTAACTACGCGACGACATAATAGGTTACAAGCGACGAGCTACAAAGCGCAGACATTTGGCGACACCGTTATACATCCCCAACAACACCATAAGAAAATTCGAGCCAGAACTATTGCGGAATTAATTGAAAAGTAATGTTAGTATTATAGCAAGTTTTTATGTTGCACTTGTGCATAGAAACAGCGTAAATATTTATTCTTGATCGGCCACTAGCCGGTTACACAAAGAAAAGAAATTTATTGATGTTTGCAACAACAACTATGATGATTTTAACATTTACTCACAACAGTTGATATCAAAGAGCATGACATTATGTCAACGTTTACTGGAATATGAACTACAAACTTTCAAATTGCACATTCATGTAATGGTTAGAATTGTTAAGTTGCTCGGTCAACCGGCAATATGCGATGCATTCTTTAACAACAGCGTTATGCACTGAAATTCACGTAGCAGTGATCAATCTGCTCGCGGTTCGCTGTCGACCTACCAAAGCCGTGTTGGCTGCCATTTTAATATATGTAGTTCAGACTACTGCAGATTTGCAATGCCTGAGGAGAACAACATGTTAAAGTTAAATTCATATGTAAAAATATTACATCAACCGTGTGTGCTTTACGTCGATTTCGAGTGCATAATTGAAAAATGCAATTCTACACCGATTTCACCGTCGCAGTATTCGCTCACGCATAAAACAGTGCGTCATATTTCTTGTGGTTTTGACTTGTTTCAAGTTGCACAATGCTGCGGTCCTGAAACAACAGACAACCTGCGACGTTCAAAAGTTGAAAGGCTCGAGCAAGTTGCCTACTGGGAGTGATGCTGGTGTCCTAATGGTTCCCATTAATTTTACCGCAAATTGTGTTTATGCAGCGTTTTACGTTATAAAGGACCCCGGTATTGGAAGTTTTGTCTCCCAGAGTGTCTCTACCACTGTGTCTCCAAACGCTTAGCGTGTCCAAAGTTATTTTAAGATGGTGTACATAGCTGCTGTACCGTCAATAA
>JASANE010028867.1:0-11026 GCA_030248225.1 Trileptium ribeirensis | reverse complement strand
TTGCTGTCGGAATCATTCGATCGTAGTAGCAGCTGCTGTTTACTTGAAGGTAAACCCTTCGCCCGGAGCAGTCTGGGCTGTTGGATCGAACGAAAACTCATCTGCGTTGGGACTCTGCGGCATTAGCTCTTGATCGTCGTCTGTCTAAAATTATTATCACTGTCTATATAGACATTATTGAAACGGTGCGAGCAAAAGAAATTTTGAATATGTGTTAACTATATGATGCATTTAAGAGAAATTTTTTATTTTAGAATAAACCTCATTACCCAGTGGACATATATTGCTCTAACGACTAGATGATAAACCAAAATTATTACGAGGGCCTTCCTAGAATGTGAGTTTGGAAGATGTATGCCCGAACTCGTATAAACACATATTTTTACTCGTACCCTGAATTTTCGACTAAAACTACGCACAATTCTAGGACAAACCTGCAACTCCACTTTGTCGCATATGTATTCTACTAGCTTCTCGTCCGTGTGGTTAGTTTTGTGTTATATTAAATACACTAGTTTTAGCATTATTGTTTTTCAAAATCTTGAGGTGTTCCGATTGCTGCCACACATTCCGTGGTGAAACATTTCAGCGTAAATATTAGTAATCTAAGCGAAGCTATATTGCCTCCCGTAGGTGGTTATAATTACGCTTGTGCAAACAAGGGGGCCCACTTCCACGGCGATACCCTGAGTAAAGGGAATGAGAAATGTGCTGACGTTGCTCATGATTGGTTCGAAGAGGGCGTTTTGCATAAAAATTATGCGGTGGGGACATGAAAAAACGTCCCTTCGTAAACCGTAAGGCATCCTCTAACGAACCGAGTTGACACCAATTATGAAGAACAGACACCTTGGGAAATCAAATATGACGACTATGCAGGGCATATTACTAGTAGCTTGTCATAGCAAGATGGTGAATTCTGAGTGTTTAATATGTGATAAACAATCGTACACATCGTTCACATGTACAATATGTACACAAATATATTGAGCATTAAACTACAACATGAGCGATCGAATATCAGCTATGTTGCTACCATTTCCGTGTATTTTGTGTCCCATACGCCCCTTGGAAAACCCGTTTTGATCTAACCCTGCAGCATAATTAATAACAGCAGCACACTATTTGTGTTGATAAATAATTGTTATATAAATACATAGAGGATGAACTGCTCTGCAAAATTCTCTGAGACCAAACACATACATATAGCTCGATCGGTTTGCAAAGATATTTCCTTCTTCATGTATTTTGGATCCCTTTGAACCATTAAGCAACCTTTGTGAACCAATCCTGCCTACTAAATAATGACAATGGCAGCATTATTATCCTCGGAAATATAAAAGATGAATTGTCCTACAAAAATGAGACCAAAAATAACTATATAACTCGAGCAGTTGCGTAGATACTGCCTTTTTAGTGTTTTTCATCGGACGCATGGGCCCTTAGAAAAACCCGTTTTGACCCAAATCCTATATCATATAAAAGCATTATAAACAAACTTATACATACTCACTTGTTCTATCAAACGAGCCGAATACGATTCAGATATCTACACTGGTTGTCTAGTATGTAACGTGATTTCTTTGACACCTTCGCCACCCGTGCCCAGCCAAGTTTTTAGGGGAGGGGATGATGGTGGAATCGGACTTCGCGCGCAATTACAAGGCATAAAGAAAGATTTAAACCTTTCAAATTAGCTATTGCGCGAATCAATCCGCCCAGCCAAATTGCAGTTATACGTGTAACACTAAAAACCGATAAACGGCAGTGTCAAATTTCGTAACGGCCAACAAGAATTCTTCTCTTCGCTCGTTTAACTGCGATTCAATTATGTGACGCTCATAATTCAATTATGCCAACATTTTTGGGTCCTCGATAATTGTCATTAAAACAGTTTGAACAAGAAATGACTGTGAAATTGCATTTTTTGTAGGTGGTGGGAGAAGACCTGGTGGCAAAGCTATATGTACAGTTAAAATTTACTATAAGTCGAATAAAAAATTGCAAATATCTACAAATCTAATGATGACTTGTAAATGACACAGACATATTAAATGGATTTTTCGTGCAATTAAACGCTATTTCAGGAAAATCCGATCCCTCAATTTCAAATATAAAATGCGTCCAAATCTTCAAAAGGTCCCGGTTGCGTTGCATTTTTTGTCGTTTTTGACGCTTGTACACATTCTTATTCGCTCATTGCTCAAAATGTGTTAGCAGGAAAGGATAAATTCCATTGTACAAAATATGTTTGAACAATTTATGTTTAGCATTTCAGCACAATAAATATCCTTGAGACTGCATATTATATATTAAGCGCTTCCAAATATAGTCTATGTCAGCGATGCAACTCTCGACAGGAATAACCGACGCCTTTAGAGAGTATATAAAACATGTTCCCAATCTACTACAGAACAGTGATTCGACACATTACTGCAATACTGTTCTTATCCATTTTTAAATCTGACCTGCTCGCATGCCATCCGAAGAGCTGACACAATGTCCTGATTACTCCAATAAAAATATCGACCTGAAATTTAAAAACAACGAACTCTCTAACACCAAGTAAATCGAACGAACATTCATTTGCAAAAGATATCGACATAATACTAAGACGTCTGGAGAAAAACTAAGATTACAAGTTTTCTTTACAGGAATATTGAAGAATATTACATTTAAAACTTACTTCGGCTGAAAAATATCGATCTATTATATCATATGCCAGTTTATAAATATCTTCATTTTCGTGATTTTGTAGTGCTTCTATCTTATCCAACCCACCACATTCTTCGATGCTCTGGCATATATTATCGCTGTTACCGCCTGCTACGCGCAAAATGTTATGTAATCCATCCAAGACAACCTTAAACAATAATTTCGGGAAACAGAAACATATTACAGATACGTATACCTGCACAAGCAGATTGGGCGGATAGAGCGCTAGTTTTGGCTATTTTTCTAAGAAATCATTCGAGAATGCGCTAGTCGGTGAATAGAAATAAGTCACTGCCTTCGTAAACGTTCCAAGAAAATTATTAAATTATTTACGATCGATACTTAGCGGTTAAATTCGAAACAATAATAGTCAATCCAAATGTAAAGCACTGTTCCGAGATTACAAATACGATATTGCCTTCCCAAATAATCGAAGAAAATTACTAAATTGTTTGCGATCAGTATTTAACGGGCAAAATTTGTGACAATAGTCTCGCTTCTCCAACGTGGGGTCAGACAGACCAATTCGCAAAAACGGATGCCTCAGCCGCTCCCCTCTGGCCAGATATTTGGCTGGTCCCAATAAAAACAGCTCTCAGTGACATAAATCTTTATTTAAAAATTTGCAAAAATCCTTTTCTAACTGTTAAAATTTTTTTGCACCGTTTCGGATGCACTTATAGCATTTTCGCTGAAAAATATTAAATTGCTAAACATCGAAACGGGAACGTCCTCGCTTCGACCGGGTAGTCAAATCTAGCGCCACAACAGTTCCGAACAAGGAGGTCACGGTGCATGCCCCCTAGCAAAATGTTTAGCGAATAGACAAGCCACATAATAGCTAATTTATAAAATATGAAGCACTGCACAACGATTACAAATATCCACTTAAAGATATTCTAACACAATTACTAAACTGCAGTGATGCAACTTTATTTCACAGAGGCCGGTCCGGACCGCCTCCGTGCAGATTCACTCTGTGGTGTTTACTGTGCTTCCGGAATAGCGGGATTAAAGTGACGATACACTTGGCCAACAGTGACCCCATTCCGATAATATATTACTATCTCATTATAAATAATACCAGTTGGTAGAAAAGTAAAGAATACAACGCTCTTTCCCATCACCATGTGAACCTACCGAACTAGGTTTTGACGGAATTCCTTGGTTTCAGATAGTGGTTATCCCGTTTCCGGGAATGGTCACCGCGTTGGGTCTATAATTTTAGAGAGTAGTAGCAACCAAAACCAGACATTAAGCTAAGATATTAGTTGCGCAACGTTTTTGTTTGTTGATACATCGAGCTTCTTGGAGAAACCATGTGACGATATAATGCAGCGTATGTAAGTTGTAAAAATATTCCAATACTGCTGCTGACAGCAAAACCAGAGGTTTCTGTTGGGTTTGATCTTAGCGTATCATGCAAACAAACGTGTGCATGAAAAGAAAAAGATAAAAGAACGTTAAACGGCAAAATTATACTTCATTTATTAAGTTTCTTCTAAAAATAAGGGTGGAACGGGTCGGCCCAGTGCATCGCTACAATTGGTGCGATCGATATTTGCTGGCTAAATTTGTAACTACAATAACTAATAGCAATGGTGTCGAAAGTCCGTCGGCATGGGCGGGGGAAGGTACGAATTCCCCACATTTTTACTGATTTTACACCAATTTTGCTAAGTTTTCACGCGTCAGCAGCGTGATGTCCGACCCTTAGCTGAGGCAGTAACACCGCTATCGATAGATAAACAAACTTGGGCATAACACATAAAACAGTGCGCGCGCAGACTAATACTACCCGGATCATTGCGTCGCCCAAACCCAAAGATGATCGAAAGCCAACATCAACATCCAACGCTGAGAATAAACCTGACCAGTTTGATTATATCCAATTTCGGGGCAAAATTAATATCAAAAACATTTTTTCCCAAATACATTCTTGCGTCGTTCGTAGAATTCCCTGCATTCCAAAATAAAATGGGATGCGGTGCCATCTTCTGCATGACACCACTCACAGGTCCTATAACCAGCAAGTCCCATAATACATTTATGTTTATTCAAGAGACAATGCCCGGTTAGGAGCCTACAAGCTATGCCACACTCCTTCTTATGCAGCATCTGTATCCGTTTAGGCATGGCCCCATTATATACAGGTAACAATGTTCTTAGTTGCCTGTAAGACTGACTGCATTTCCATCTTTGCTCCATATTTTCCCAAATGCGATCCTTAACCCGAGTGGATAAAGTCTTCAACGCCAAGCCTACAGCCGGTTCCGGGCCCATGTAGGCAATGGAAGCTGCTTTTTGGCTAGATCGTCCGCAATTTCGTTCCCAATAAACCCACTATGTCCTGGTATCCAGAAGAGGGTAACAAAATTTGACTTTCCCAATTGCTGCAACTCCCTTTTACAACACTTTATAGACATCATTCGATCCAAGTTGTTATCTAGGACTTTGATAGCAGCCTGGCTATCACTGTAAATGTTACTAGTTTTCTTAAATAAGACCTTCCTCTTAAATAAGACACGCAATTTCTAATCGCTAATATTTCTGCTTGAAAAACCGCACTATTATTTCCAAGGGGTATAACTATATTGCTGTGTCCAGGGATAAAAACGCCAGCCCCAGAGCCAATATTGTCTTTATCATGCAATATCTGAGTGCCATCAGTGAAGCAGTTTATGTCCATGGAATTAAAAGAGACAATGTTGTGTGCCTCAATTCTGTAAATAATTACACTGTCCCAGTTCTTATCCTCAGAAAAAAGTCTAAAATCATTCATCAAGGGGCATGTTTGCCTCTGCTACAAGGTCCGAGGTTACTTTTTCAACTACTGTACGCCCTTTTACTTCCAAAATTCAATACTTTTGGGTTTGCAGTAGTCCAATATCGTTGCTTGCAGGCATCTTTTCCCTATCGGCAATAGTCCCAAGATAGTTTCAATACCCTCCGCTGGAGTACTTCTCAAGCATCCCGTGATGATCAAGAGAGCTAGTCTCTGAACCCGCATTAGTTTCTTCCGAACAGCGTCTATGGTGGTTCTATGCCACTAATCCAAAACCCGATGCATCATATCACTCCGAATTATCATTTCATACAGATACATGAGGTATTTAGGCATCGCGTCCCAATTACGCCCTGCAAAAGTTCTACATACCATTAGATTCTGTATAGCCTTCCTGGATGCATTATCCAAGTGTTTATCCCACATTAATTTCTTATCTAGGATCACACCTAGGTACCTGACCTCACAGCTGTAAGCCAGTGGAACTCCATCCAATCCGATATAAGGAAGGGCCTTTAAGGACCGTTATCGATACCTTTGGCTAATACATAAAACAGATTTGCTTATAATTCCCCTTTTGTGATGTTGCGAAAAACCGCATAGCTACAATTTGGTAATCACCAAATACCCGACAAGAGATTATTTTCTGGTACTTTCTGAATGTCATAAAGTTCAGCCAATTATATGCATCTAGTAACTCTACCAAGATTGCAGAACGTAGGGAAGCATAAGTACACCTACGCCTACGCCTTTTGCGTGTACATCAAATCAGCTCTCGATAGCATTCGTCGATATGATATATGTGGACATCACACAATACCAGCACAAGTTACAACAAAACTAACACCGCAATCAGTTTCCCATGCCCCAAGACCCCCAGGTGCAACTTATCAGCCGCCCAGGACGTCAGAACAAATTTTTGAATTTTGGGTCGAGGAACCATTAAGGCACCATGTCTCAAACCCCATAACTCTAGACCCAGAGCCTTAATCAAAAAACAAAAAAGAGGCATCTGCATTTATCATTTTACTATAAAATACAAACATCCAGAGATAAAAATTCGAAAGTTAAGATAAAAATAACCCTGCTTTCGTGAAGGGTACTAAAACCCTCATTTTGACCTCTGACCTCGAACCATGGGGCGTCATACCACAGTACCCATGGGTCACAGAGCAAAACCAATACCGGCAACGGTTTCCCATGCCCGAAAACCCCAAGTGTAACATTTCAGCCGCACAGGACGTTAGAACAAATTTTCTAATTTTGGGACGAGGAACCATACCTCAAACCCCATAACTCCAAAACCGGAGACTTAATAGAAAATCAAAAAAGAGGCATCGGCATTTACCATTTTACTATGAAATAAAACCAACCAGAGAAATAAATTCGAATGTTAAGATAAAAATAAACCTTGCGTCCGTGAACGTTACTCTATTAACCTTAAGATTACTCGCACACTAGCCAGGGTTCCTCAAATAGGCGCCAAAAATGTGGGGTTAATTATTACTTGAACAAGAATGGGAAATCGCAAATAGGGGCCTCATATAAAATTTTGGTTCATTCAAGAAAGCCTTTACATTACCTTCTCCGAACTGGAATGGGTGGTGTGAGGAGCTGATGTTTTTAGAATACTAGACCCCCCTGGCAGAAACCGAGCGCCTCGGCTCACATTGCCTGGTAAAATTTTGAACTCCGTTTGGTTCAATGCCATTGGCAATTTTTGCTTCCATTGTTAAAAGACCCAAAGTTGGACTACAATTTCCGAACAGATATATTGTTAAGTTAAAAATTCCATAAAATTTCGTAAAAAAAACTAATTTGAAAATTACCTTTTACCACAAAAAATACGCTTCTTAAGCTTTACGACGCTAAACTATTTTAATGTATTTTATTATAAACGAAAAGTATGATTTCATAGACCCTGGTTACCCCGAACCCACTTGCATACCATCTCCCTGTGAAAATTTTAAACGAATAAATAAAACACAGTTCGTTACTTACATTTACTTACACATTAAACACCGTCCGTTATTCACATCTAATCTACTGAGCTAAACTCTCCTGCATAACGATGGCAGAAATTTCCCAAACCAGAATGATTAGGAGGTTGCCTGAACGCCAAGGTAGAATTCTGAGTGTTGAATATATAATTTAGCGACACGTACACAGCTATATTGAACATATACTTACAAAATGAGCCGAATATTGGCCACTTGTTTTAAATAGTTAAGGAATTACTGAGCTGCGAGGGACTCAAAATGCGCCAGTACACACAAGACAAACTGCTCCACGAAATGGTGCTAATAAGTTTGATACAGATCGAGCAGTGGAGATATTAATTACAGTTTCGTGTATTGGCTCTCATGCCAATTTAAACCTTTATGACCCAAATCATATAAGCTGAGAGAGCCGCGTAGCAAGTCTTGATGTGTAGTCTTATAGGAGATTATTTGCTCGATAAAATGAGTCCTATTTGACTCAGATATCTAAGCCAGTTGTGGGACATAAATAACGTGATTTTCCAGGCTATTTCGCCGCCCGAGCCCTTATGCCCGTTTTCCGTTCCGCAGCCAAGGTTGAGTTATACGTGTACACCGAGAATTCAAATATATTGTATCGCACATATTTTGCTAAATAATAAATATATATTACAAGTTGTATATATAAATATTATGTTTGTGTTGTGTCTAAAGTTGTCTCTTTAGTGAATATATGTACCTGTAAAATTTGGCCGTCCTTTACTGCAAGCAAATTACAAAACGGTGGAATAACACCCTCCTGTACGGTATAAGCTACTTGCTCCTTTGACCCGCTGATCGTTATATTACTGATCGCCCACGCTGCCTCTTTCTGTGTATTATAGTCACCCTATAATCATATAACAAAGATAATACAAACACTGCAAACGCATGAAGGAGCATATATTAAATGTTATAACTCATTAGACCTGCAAGTTTAACTTCTTATTACATCGACCACTTCGAACCTGAAAGAAATTCTTTAACTCAACTCGAAGATAATAAACACGTTTACATTCTCCTGTACCTAACAAATTTCCTTCAATGTTATTCACTAATATATCCTCCAATATTTAGCCACATTCTACATTAAGCATGAACTGTATAGATAATTTGCGCTTTGCCACTATTTCGGAAGACCCAGTTTACAAGCCAGATGTTTTTACAACTCGTGTCATTCGCAAAATCCTACAGCACTAGGTTGCTATCCTGGCAAATATCAACAAAAAAGGACAAATTTTTCCATTCAAAAGTTCATATAGTTTGTTTCCGTGAGTTTTTAAAAATTCCTAGTGAAATATAACAGCCGTGGCTAAAAGGCATCGGTGGAACCTAATAATTAATAAAAATTCATAATTCGCCTCAATTTTGTTTTCTATTTAAAAAATTGGGTTCAAATTTGTTTCCCAATTAATTATTTACACCAACAGACCACAAATACTGCTCAATCTTTTGAAATTACCGATGGATATTTCTCAAGTACTTCTACTTTCTTCGAAGGAGCATCCCAAATAAGAACCCTGCAGTTTCCTAAATACAACGAGCCCATGTGTGACGCAATCCAGAGGTCCGTTAAGCTGCCGTACAAGTTTCCCCTGTTTTGTGATCTATTGCAGTTTTCGTTTATTTTTGAAAATCTTTCATATTTTTACCACGCTTCTCGCCTATTTTTGGCAAACACGAAAATATACGGTGGGTCCGCGACCGAGCCTACGTAGACCCGCTAGGCCCAGTCAAAATACCTCACAAAATAGGCTGTGCCTGTAGGTTGGCATTAAATTGTAAAATTTTTATTTTTACGCTTAGACTAAGAGAAATCACATGCCACGCTAGAAGACATTACACAAATATACTCGGTTGGTCTCCGTCCGCCACCATGTTAACTCAGTACAATTGATAATAGTGAACTCACCTTCACCAAATATCTATGTCTTCGCCACGTTAGGCTTTTTCATTCAACAGCAGCGGAACATGGTATCCAATTTCACCACTCACCTGAGGTAAAACTTTTGGAAACATCCCGGTTTTCTAGATGGCGATCAGGAATGAGAAACGTAGAATAGTTTGTTGAGAAAATTTATCACCAAATTTGAACCACCCAGGAAAACACAAATGTAATGCAATGAACGTCCGTATTGGAGAATAGAACATAACAGATCAATCCGACAGCTACAATTTGAATATTTTTCCAGTTATAAGCTATGAGCATCGCCGAAAGCTTAGAAGATGAGACCCGCTTCGGTCTCGATTAAAAGTTGACCCAATTACATTAGATTTTTGTTAATTTCTAGGAGCTCTGATTCCGGTGCTCACATTTTAATTATTTTTAGCCGTTTAGTTTTTGCAAAGTTCGTTTTTCTTACAATTAGTTCATGTCCTCACGACAACTTGTAGAAATTTGGATGCGCATTATAAAACAATAATTATGTAACAACTATTGAGCTTTATTACGGTACTCCAAATGCATTGGCTATTTCCCGGCAGTGCAACAAATGTCGAGCTTAATAGTTTTACAAATATTTCCAGTATAAAATTTTATCTATTTAGTTTACGCAACGTTGTAAATATGATCGTAAATTATAATGCTTAAAGAGGCTAAAATCACAAAAAAAACGTGCAGTCTTCGCTAGCTCCAAAATTACGGTGGCTAATGCAGCGCTGTCACCGTTTCAATACTGGAAGTTTTGTTCAAAAAAATCGTAAAAAATTTGCTGGGACTAGCTAAGTAATTTGTGTATAAAATAAATGATTTTTGATATATATTAAATAGCAGTCGTGAAAAGCTAGATTTTAACTGCACTCACAATCAAGTGACCGCATTAGCAGGAGTCTATCATGGGCTTCTAGCTGCCGTCACAAACCCCTCAGTTTAGCCAATTTCGTATACGTAATTATGGAACTTCTGTATCAAACTTCAAACTAACGGTGCAGCGGCGATCTTATTAATGTTTGATGTGACTTAGGGTTTTCAACCCAACGGTTAATATTATGTAATACCATACAATCTGAGCATTCCAAATCGTATATTACACTGTGCCGAACGCATATTTATTTCGACTATCTTGCAGATTGGCTGCGTTAAGTTCGAGGAAATACGAAATTTTTGTATCAAATTCACATCCTTATAGAACAGAAAGAATAAACCATCGTAGCATTTTGTAGCAAAAACGTACATAGGTCCATATTTGTGCCGTTTGCTACTTCCGGATATGTATAGTCCAAAGGTGTGACGCCGATTCATTGCTGATTCACAGAATAATGCGCCCATCTACTCGAAAATTTTTGTTACATACGACATGTGGTACGTAACCCCTGTTACACACGACATGTCGTATGTAACCAATGCCACATACGAAGGAAGTTTGAAGCAGACAAAGGAAGTTTTATGCGTTTTTGAATTTATTTATCTCGTGGCGTTTTATATAATTGCAATTTTATTACAAAGCTAGGCACAAAGTTCTCGGACTCTGGTTTTGCTTTTCGTTACTTTTTTTTCAATTATCATTAA
>JASANE010028866.1:0-16646 GCA_030248225.1 Trileptium ribeirensis | reverse complement strand
ACGTATTGCTCTTTGACATCTGGTTAAGGCGTGTTCACACGCTCAAGCTTTTTGCTCAAATTTTGATCAAAATTCGAGCTCAAATTTTGATCAAATTTTGACCAAATTTTGAAAGCATCTTTTTTTCCATTTTGGGTAAGTTTGAACGTGTGAACACTGTTCAAACTTTTCAAAGGTATTCCTGTATCCAAGCACCGACAAGATTCATTACATGAAAAACTTTGAGCTCAAATTCTGTTCCCGAATTTTGAAATATCGCAATTTTTCGTTAAAAATTACCGTCAAATTTTGATTAAAATTTGATCAAATTTTTACCTCAAAATTTGAGCAAAAAGTTTGAGCATGTGAACACGCCTTAAGTCAGAACAACCACCAGGCAGACCATTGCGATAATTTATACACCACAAAACAACGTCGTTAGTTATTCCGAGCATTCGTGGTAGAACGTTGAAGACCTAAAAATGACATTCGTCCGCATATAGCGTTTGTATATATGAGCAAAATTCTATGTTTTTACAATGAAGTATTGGTATTAAGTTTTACTGACGGTATTATTTTAACTAGTTATTCTGAGTAGTTATTACTACATTTATGAGTGACTGCAGCTGTAATGAGACAATGCAATTTGGTCTAATAAAGCGTTCCTCAACCATCGCTTCCCCAACTTCCTAGGATACACAACTTTTTCGCTAACCTATAGATACATAATATCATTCAAACACTCTCGAAGCAGTTATTTGAAATTACACCTTCGAATTGAGAGAAACTGGAAAATGAGTATATTACATTCTTAACTAATATATCTTCTCTAAACTAAGAAAAAATGCTGTGTTTACGTTATAAAGAACCCCATGTGAACGTTTTGGACCCCAACAGTCTATGCCATACCATAAAGTGGTATACAGTACTTACCTACACTATATTATAAAATAGATGGTGTATGAGACACCATCAGCTTTATAGTGTCTTAATTTACCTATTGTCAAAGATACCATGTATAAACACAATATATAATATGTGCAAATAATAGTATGGTGTAACTAACACCATATAACTATTTTTCAAAATTAGTATATGTAGTACACACCATACCGTCACCGACACTATACTACCTATGTAGACTATCCTAAAATACCATCAGAAACACTGTGGTGTACAAGACACGATAATGGATGGCGGCACAGACACCCAAGGTGCACATATATTTCACAAGGTGGGTCCTATATAACGTAAAAGGCGCAAAATGTCGATATGCATATCATGGTCTTGTATTGATTAATATCACGGTTATCATTGTAATATGTACCAATGTCATAATTCGTTTTCATGCCTCATCTATTCGAATCGTTTTCATGTTGCCTAGGCTGAAACACTCAGTATTAATAAACTATTTGAGTTTACGTTCATGGTGAAATAATGCATCAAACTGTAACTGAGTAGTCAAGTCATATTTTTTAAGATTTTTTTATCCATTAACTCTTAATATCAATAAAATACGTCCTAAATAGGGTTAGATCTAAATAAAATGGGTGACCTACCATTTGTGTTCAAGTTATAACCGAACAGATAAGATTTAATTTTGAGGCTACTGAATACGTATGTGCGCCAATGTAAACATTTATCCGAATTGCATTCGGTAAAGTTGTGCGTGCCGTATCGGATCGGATTGAATCGGGTGCAATATGAACAATCCATATACAGTGCATATGCAAAAGGGATCGGATCAATCGCAATCTGAACAACCCTTTAGAATGCCTGGACATACCTAGAGATTTAGTATAGGCGTATTTTAAATGTTTGGTCAAATATTAAAAAAGACAGTCTGTCTGAAGTTGTTTTTTCATGGTGAACACGAACGCATAAAAATCGTTGACAATTTCTAACCAAACGTAGCACATGATGTTAGTGAAGAAAAATTCAAAAAATATCTCCAGCACACTTATTTAGTACAGGCAGCTGTCATTTCATTACCTAAATAATCATAGCGCAGATGAAGATATGTCAAAATCAATGTTTCATCATTAAAATTTATGATTTTTAAATAGGAGTTAGCCGAAGCATGGATCTAGTTTTTGTGATTATTTTTACCCTCTCCGCTAGGCTATAGGATAAATACTGTTGAGTCTGCGTGAGAGAAGGAAAAGGTAAATACATTGTACCGAATACAGACGCATTTATTTAAATATATATAGATGTTCTACATTGGTTAAAGGTGGTCATTTTTTACTGCTGAAAACAAAAACTTTTAAATGACCTGAGAAAGTTTGAACATCTCAAAATTTTAGCTGTTTAAGTTCGCTAAGACGAAACATAAAAAACAAAGCAAAACTCATTGCCGTTCTAATTGCGTAACCGAACCATAAATATTACGGCCCAAAATAAATTTACACTGTCTAGAAGATAATAACAAATTTCTATGAAATAGCTTTAGCTAAAACACTGTGTGCATTACAGAAATACATCGATTAAAAACATTACAAAATAACAAGTTAGCACCTTTTCGTACAAATTCGTTTACAAATTTTAAGGAAGCAACGATCACACCTACAGAATTCAGGCGCCTCTAATTGTCTAGCTTTATAGCAAACGAAAATCGCAGCCTTGGATAGATCATCCAAAGAGAAAAAAACCGTTGTATCCACATCCAAACCTCACACCCGGAACTGCATTTCGTATGAACATTCGAATTCAGTGAAGATATAAATTGTGATTCGGCGTTGATCATACACTTTACAAAAACGGCATTTTTTAATCCAATCAGTGCGATCATCGAGCAGTTTGGTACCATGAACTGCGGAAAATAAGCAATAAAAACAAATAAAAGAAAAAATAGATAAATACGGGTGGGATAGGTGGTAATGTAACGTATAAACGAAAACTTGTAATACCGGCTATCAGCATAGTATAACTGTAAGACATTGCAAAAATTCCTAAAACTGTCAGAGCGGCGTAAGAACATTAATATTTGCATATAAGTGATTTGCATGAACAGCTTTCAAACTCAAACCATGTTTTCGTGCCTCACAACACGCGCGATAACAACTTCATCAATTTTGATAAATAAGGCAGTGTGATAGTTAAGAATACTTGTGACAAATATAAATTAGCTCCAATCACCATGAATTGTTAAAATGTTCATCTCATTTTGTCCTACTGAATTTGTTTACAATATCGTATTATCCAATTCTTAGTTGAAATATATTCTGTATACAATTGTCACTTTTACCGCATATAACAGATTAAAAAAGCTATTTTTAAAATACTTCTTTTAAATTCATTGTCCAAGCAAATAGCAACACACATCGGTTGATACAATTGTTTAAAAGGTATAAAACATATTCTTTTAAATTCATTGTCCTAGCAAACTGCAACATACATCGGTTGATACAATTGTTTAAAATGTATAAAACATGTATTATGTATTTG
The DNA here is from genome assembly GCA_030248225.1 of Trileptium ribeirensis. NCBI lineage: Eukaryota > Metazoa > Nematoda > Enoplea > Enoplida > Thoracostomopsidae > Trileptium > Trileptium ribeirensis. Next base: position 13,220 of record JASANE010028866.1, on the reverse strand, counting down.
TTCTGTGCGACGTTTATGTGTAACAACCAACTTTGATAATTAGATTTAACATTGCTTATATTTTATACTAAGATGTTCTTTTAAAATTACAGTAACAGATTTTCGATTAACCACAGCATAAATCAATAGCTCATGAGTAGTTATCGAGCAAAATTATCACTGAAACCCGTTAGGAGATGGACAATCCGGCACATTCAAGAAAATTCATCAAGTAATTACTTATAACTTGGGGCTAAGTTTTGAAGTATCAGTATTTTTCAATATAATATAATGTATTTGAAAAGTGTACCTGTGTAGTTATTATATTACGGTAAAATGAATGTCTTGATCAGTGCATTGGAATAAACAACGTGTTCTTAATTTACATGATAGGGATGTACGGAAGTGGTTCTATTGCAAGAATTTACGAAAGCGATACAGAATTTGGAGCGGCAATTAAAATGAAAAAATATCCAGACACTCCGTACCTGGGAAAAAAGTTAGGCTAAAAATCGTTGTCTTGAATCAGTTGGCTGTAAAAACAGAGTGTCTTCTCCTGTGGAATTTTCTGTAGATAAGCTGACTAAAAACAATGTTCTGCTGCTGTGTGTTTGTCTGCTCTGTTACTTCATGAGCTTACTATATCAATATCGCCTATAAACTGATCTTGCAGTTTCCGAAATTAATATATATATTTTAGACCATAGCTAATTAAATCACATTTATCACCGAGAGTTTATACCAAAGCTGTCGTGCAATAAATACTACTTTCCAAAGATATCTGGAATTTCTATAATAGGATCTGTTTAAATTTTTTTCGCGATAGAATATTGCATTTATTTTAATTTATTTACTTCAGATTACTGGCCTCCAAGAAAAGAAGTTGTTGCCATTCGCGTTTGGAAATTGGAGCGAACGCAAAACAGTTTGAATAAATCTTACAACCAGCTCTTGGATTGTTTAAAGAAGGCGCGGAGGCAATACTGTCAAACTAAAAGAACTCTGAATATTATATGGCGATATCAAAGTATTAAACGTATAATTCAACAGGTTAGTTGGTAGTTAATAACACATTTCAATTATATTAATAGTTATACAGGTCGGTACAGTTCGCTCTGTTCACTAAAGCACTTCCTACATTTTATTGTAACCAAATATTATCTGTGCTAACAGCAATGTCGTATCTTTATTGTAATTTTGTCATTATTACGAAAATAACAATTGTGAAAAGTTAAAACGAAATGAAATAGATTGTTAGTAAAATTTTTCACGAAATCATGAACTGATTAAACTTTTGCAGTTACACAATTCCCAAAGTGTTTCTTTATGGTTACGATAGGTCTTTTATCACAATACAACTTTACACAACGTCTTTGCAAATACATTAGCAGTACAATCACCAAGCAGACCGATGGGTGTATTAAAAGTCAAATATGCATGAAAGGAATATAAATATATAAGTTAAACAAAGACAATAACAGTTGGCAAAGCCAAAATCGGTATGAAAGTCTTAAGTGCTTTTGCTGTTTCGTTGAGCATTTCCAGACGTTTGGCAGGACTACGAAATTGAACAAAGAACACTTACTAAATTTCTTGGCTTCATAACACAACCAATGGTACAAAATGAACTCTCATGTGACCTGACCCTGCCGTCACAAGCTAAGTATATATTTTCCTTGTTCTTTAAGAGCATATAACTTTTACCTGAAATAAAAGACAGTGGCGCTGGTTCCATTCTTGAAACCAGGCCTTAATTTAAAAAAAACTGGCTATTCCGGTCAGTTTCAGCAATATTCTGAGACAAAAATTTTACGTCAAAGTTTGCACAAACTCTTCACTAAATTGTAATGTTTCACAAAATAGCATAGATGCTTTCGATACAAATGCCTATGAATATGTAGAAGCTAATTTCGCCATTGAATTTTTGGAAGTCAGACTACGACGAGTAGGCAAAACGATTTCTCAGATTCGTACAAGAAAACTAGGGTTGTATAAATCCCTGATCAGAAACTATACTTTAAAACACATTTGGCGCTTGTGGGAACATTTTATACGTACTAACTTTTTTTGCATATGTGCGAAGCTTAAACTTGCATGGCAGTTAGGTGTCCTTAAACATGGTTTTCGCAGTCCAGCTATCTGTTAGGGGTTCTTAGCACAGTAACTGAACTTTCCAAAATAAATATTCATACTAAACGCTTGCATAAAAATGATAGTGCTATTAGCCTCTTTGCATGGTAGCGGGTCTACTGGGGAAGGAGGTAGGGCTTGTAGGCCCCCTTTTAATAGTGGAGACAGACAAAAACAGAATGCGCTGAATCATACAGGAGAGGACTGAAATGGGCATATAAAATTAATAAAAAAATTACAGAAATCCCACGGTAACAAATTTTGAGATCCGTTACTGTAGTAGAGTTGAAAATTTTCAAGGTATCGCAGATTGCATTGTTGAATAAATTTCTACGACTGGCATAATTGATATATCGTGTTTCGTTCAGGCAGACGATTGTAACATTGTTTTCGATTTTTCGCACACTACGCATGGTAAATTTAGTCCAAGTAATCCAGAGGAGCGTTACGTGTATATCGTTATAAAAGGAACAACTTGGTGCGGCTGTTCGAGGGCAACTGCACCCAACTTAGGATTAGGCTTTGTATATGTCTCATATTAAGGACCTAAGCCTTGGTTACGGCTAAAACTTAGGCTTAGTATATAGAAAGGGGTATGTACCTTACAACAAATAACAAGTTGACGCGGTTGCACCAAGATTGTACTTTGATTTCCGGAACAGTTGCGGTAGGGCCCCTTCGTGCAAAAAGCGATTTGTTCAGAACCTTCTGTTCGATGTAAAATGTATTAACAAAATATTATATTTGGAAGCAAAATTTGGTTGACAATATACATTTCACTCAGACATTCAGGATTATACTTTAATTTACGCTATATCACAAATTAAAGGTCCTGAACCAACTAAGAGCATTTTGCTGAAGGATTTCTGTTGTAAAACTGTTAATTAAGATAGATGTTTTCTAGGTAAGATTCCTGAAAAATTAAATAAAAATTGAAATACCTCTGTAAACGCCGGCGCGATACAGCTATCCGTTTTTCCAACATTTCGGCCCTTGCGAGAACCACAGTGGTCCAACCGGTCATATTAGTATGTAGGCGGCTCAGTTTACGGACCCAGGAGTGACGGAAGGATGAGTCACCCAGGACCGGGTTCGAACATGCTATCTTACGATCCAACGTCCAACGCTCTAGCGATTGTGCAACTGGGCCTTATTTGCACGGAAGGTTCCTAAAATATTACTATACGTTATATTCTTAAAATATCTTACTTATATGTAAGATTCTTAAAATCATTAATTATATAAAGTTGCATATTATATATAGAACACGCATGTGCAAGGTCTAAGGTACCATGGGGATAGCCGATGTTTCGAAAGAAGGGGTGCTGGAGGCCTTCGGCCTTCTTGGAGGATTAGCCGGTCGTCGGGATATTTTCGAAATTTTTGGGACTAAAAATATTTCTATAAATTCTGCCAATTTTTATGAGCATGTATGAAATTGAAGGATTGGAAAGCTAGATTGGATGAATCCAAATCACAATGTTCTTCCGAACTAGCAAAGCATCGTGGTTATAGCCTTGTTGTCGATAGTGATATGCGATCAGTACACACAGTAGTTTCATATTTCTTTGGTAAAAAAATTTCCCAATAACTTTTATTTCATAAACATCGATGTTTGAGATCTTTGTGCTATGTTAGGCTAAAGTATTTATCGTTATGTCAGGAAGATCAGAGTGAAAGATATTATCATTAGTAATCCATTTCTATAAAGACTCTGCTATATTAAAAATTTACTTAATCTAAATGAACCGTGTGTTTGTGAACACAAAATATTGCTGTGATACGTTTCTTTGAAAGAAAAAATCACTGGAAATCAACGTAAATTTAAATAGTAAAATTTACTTTTCAGCGGGCCAAGCTTATTCCCTAGTATATTTGTTTGTACAATTGCTAAGAAGTACTTTCCAGGCCTAAATTGCTTTGATTTCAGGTTGTAGATGCAGAACAAATGTTGCCTCGAATTCCGTTGAAAGGAGAAAACAACGAAAGCGAAGATTGTTTTGCTTCGCGATTGATTATTTATTTCGAAGACTACAACAGAGAATATGATATTCCGAAGGAAGTCGCCAGTGCGCCACACGCGAGATCACAAATTAGCTCCAAACCTAGGTCTAGCTCGCTTCAAGTTTTAGCCAGCTATGCGGAAACCGCTAAACAGCTTCAAAGAAGGGAATATTTCAAAGGTAATCAAAAAGTCTGCATTTTTCTTTTAGAAATGTGTTAGTAGTGAAGGATACGGACTTACCTGAGAACGTACTGGATCGAGTTTTAATCTAACAACGCGTAACAGTGCCGGCAGCATCAGTACACATTGTGAAGCGTTATGTTTACCGAGTTTGGCGTATTGTGTATTAAGCATGTGCGTTGTTATTCGTTTCCAGCGACAAGATCGTTATAATAGTTCCCGAGCGATAGCTCTTTCACAGCTCAGTGGTTTGGCCTGCAACAAATTGATGCAGGTTTGATACCTGGTATCCGCATCCATTTGTCAAACGTTGCATCATACACAAGTTAATTCGTGTATTCAAGGCTTAACAAATTGTATCCTGAAATTGTTTACATTTATTTATTGAATTTCACGCTGTTTGGCGTTCAACACAAATCTTAATTTATACGGTTGTTTCTAAATTTACACAGACCAAGTTTACGGTAATACAAAATTGTATTTTGAGCACTTTAACTAGTATTACCCACTTATTAATTCAGCGACCCACTCATAATAAGGGTAAAATAGTGCGCAACAGGAAGCACTAATGTCATATTTGCAGATGGGGAGTAGGGCCGTTATGCCCTAACGCTTCAATCCCGGATACCTTCAAGCAAAATTAAAAAAAAAACCCTATTTTCTACAGCGCACCCAAGGCGCGCTGAAACATTTACCATGCAAAAATAAGTTGAAAATAGGCAACGAAGGATGTAAAATTGGCAAAAAAAATGAAAAATGAAAAAAATATCTTAAATTGGCAAAAATCGAGGAAAATTTTAGCAAAATTAAAAAAAAATTTTGAGTTAGTAAAAATTTGAAAAATTCCTTTCCCCCGAGGACCTCTACCCACCGACGATCCTCTAAGCTAGCGGACATTCGACACCTGTGGGTAATGCTCTTTTATAAAGCCAAGCCATTAGCAAATATTTGCTAGGTATGAACAAACGCTAACTAGAAATAAAGTTAAAAAATATGTCCAGTAAGCATTTCAGTAGGCCGCCTTTGTTTATATTGTATGGTTGAACAAAACGATAATGTTCCGGGGGAAACGAAAGCGGGATTCTTATTTCAATTCCTGTTTTTAGAGCATGTGGCATGTATATATAGTTTTTTTTCCTGATTGAAAGTGTGTTGGCAGTGCTTTTATTCAATGCATTTATAACATACCTTTGTGAGTTACTTGAGACCCATCAGCCACCCAACTGGAAACGCTAGGCTCCGTAAACGTCATAAATATGCGCCAACCCGTGCTGTAAAAAAATAACACCAAGCAAATTATGGCAAACGTTAAATTCAATGGTTTTAAAATAAAAACCTGAGATAAGGGCATGCGGTAGTGCCTCGTATTCATCTCCTAATTGTGGGTCTCACACCCTAGGGGCCACTCAAATTTTTGAATTTTTGAATTTTTAATCACCTCAAGCAGACGAGAGTTTGAATTTATTCTCAGAAAATAAGCAATGGTAGTTCTAGAATTTTTGCTAACTTGCCCGTATTTTGCTAAAATTTTCCTCAAATTTGGCCTATTTGTGTCAATTTTGCTGAATTTTACCCAATTTTTGGCAATTTTTTTGAAATTTGTGGCACCGTTTCGGCGTTGAGGGAGAGGAGAGACGTGCGGACCTCAGGGGCGACCCGGAGTATAGGCAGGGTCCACTCAAAACATACCTTGGGGGACCCTCACATCCTAGCGCCGGCTGAGTTTCAGATATCTTGATCTGCTAATGCTCACACACATCTTTGTATCTAGCAATCAAATGATTGTCTATTCATCAGCAGTATTAAGCCGTAATAGACCGATTAAGCAGAGTGCGTTGTTACTTATCAATCAATTGGTAATTTAATTGGTTGGTGCATCATTATTTTAAATGAGTTGGCTACTTTAACACATATATAACATGGGTAATGCGGTGTCCACGTTATAATGTCCACGCTGTCTGGAACTTTTGTGCCCCTGTAGTACCCACCCTATCGTAATGACACCCATACCATAAGTCAATTTAGGAGGGTGTACGACAAACCTATAGCTACTATATCTTTTGTTTACGGTGTCGTACACACCATTAGCTGCCAACTTGGCGCGAATTAACTGTAGCTGACAGTATCTGGCGCTAATGCGGAATATTAGTCAACTGTGCTATGTAGTTTGTTATAAATGTCGATATTTGTACCTAGACCATATGAATATTCATGAGGTAATGCTGCGCACCGTCAATAAAACTGCAAAGAAGAAACAGTGTGCTTGACACCATCAAAATGTGGCAATACCACGACCTAGCTACCCTTGAAAAAATTTATAAAAAACATGGGGTGTTTAAAACACCTTGTCGTCGATAGTGTGCCTGACACTGTATGGTGTACATAGGTGCCTAACTTTGGGAAGTTTATAACGTGAACGCCGCATAAGTATTCGCAATTTGTACATTATTGATTGTTGTTTCAATTTCAGCCAAGACACATGGGGAACTCAATGTAGATATGCGTTCAATAACCAATGACATGGTGAAGACAGCCGAACGATACAATAATCTTTTGCATCTTGTTGAAGAATTGGGTCGAAAATATCAGTTTTACAAACGATATTTTGTGCTTCGAAAATATGTTTATCTCAAGTCTATGCTTAAAGATGCTCTGAATTCACCAGATATTGTGGAAGCATATACATATAGTTTGCAGGCTAAGAAATGAAAGAGCTTGATTGATGGCGCAATATGTCGTCGAGATTGTTATATTTTTGTGTTACGGAAACTATATTTGAAATATTACGCTAACCTATATCTCATAAGGGTTTTCCGCACATGACACCTCAGACGTATGACTCAACAGCCGCTCCCAGACATTGTCTAGCATATAGGAATTCGTTTCATAGCGGCTCTGGTCCACTATCTCAGGAACTACACTCATAAGAAATCAGACAATTTGTATGTTTTTACTGTAGAACTGAAGTGTCTTCTTTTTCGGCCTTCATTCCTATGCGGCATCGGCAATCGTGTATTTCAGGCGCCACTTAATCCTCTTTAAACCATGATCCTCGTGTAGTCTCGTTGTCGTCACATCTGCAAGTCGTTGCTTGTCGCTTCGGCCACTTTTCCAGTCATTTACTCGGAACCTTATGCTCATAGTATTGTTTTGCAAGTGTCGCCAGGCCGACTCGCAGAATCCGGTTGTACCAACATTGCCTGCTCTGAAGCAGTTGTAGAGTTAAAATGTATACTACGGAATTTGGGAATTTAAGTTGGATTAGTTAAAATGTATTGCAATCTCCTCAATATTTTATATCTGTTAATCCAGCCCTCATGGTTTAAAATGCATGTTTTTGTTTTATTTACACTGCACATACTATGACCTTAAATAGATAGTTTTGCTCTTTCCAATAGGCACTTACTTGCTATTACAAAAAGCAAATTATCCCTTCACGTCCTGAATTGATTTGCACTTCAATTTTTGACGATCTATTATGGTTCGCCTCAAGGTACCGAACCGGGAGTGCTCTGGTAAAAGTCACATTTACTTACCACTGAGCTATTTCGGAGCTATTCCTGGTATCTTCAATGCTATTCGCTAAACGAGAAAACAGATGCACAATAATGCAGCATTTTACGACTTATTTAGTGCAAGGCCTTCGAATGTAATTAGTTGTAGAACCACCGCAGCCGTTAAACGGTTAAACATGTGGTATTCTAAATTTTGATTATCCGTATACGTCCTGAATTATTTTGATTTTCGAGTATCAACGAACAATTTATATTCGCCTCGAGACATCGAATTCGGAACACTCGGGTGACACCGTGTGTATTTTACGATTAGACAAGTTTGTACGCGTTCATCAAATAACATCAAATATCGCATGAACAGTGCAAGAGCGCTCATTTTACTCAATGTCTAAAAATCCTCTTTCGCGCTTAACGATTATGGTCAGTCATGATGTTTCTACTTAATAAGTGCGGATCAAGAAACACAAACTATCATAAGTGAGTACCGAATGAACGTTGGCACTGGACTGTGTTCTTATTTCGTGGAATAGTAACATCGAATGGGCCATGGTAAACACTGCATCTAAAACTGTGTCCGGGTACATATGGGAAAAATCGTGTTTGGCGAGTTAGTAGTCCTTTGTTTATAATATCATGAATTTGTATAATCAAGGACACACTTATGTGTATCATGCGCCTAACATATACACAACCATTGTATAGTTAGATGAACTGTTGGCTTATGTTTTAAGCATAAATTTGCTTTCATACAACATTAGTATTGGATGCATATAACAGGGTATTTTTTTGAGAACCTTAAGAGTGTAGCACATAAGGATTAACAACAAACAAAGACACTGTAGCTGATCGTTCCACTCTAAACGAACCCGAATGAGCGTTGAATATTGTAGGAATGGTAGAAAGCGCACAGAACTACTATGGAGCGTGAAGAAGGTCCAAAATTTTTTCGTATCCTGCTGCGCATCGCTTTGCAAAAACATTAGTATTGGATGTATATAGCAGGGTATTTTTATGAGAACCTTAAGAGTGTAGCACATAAGGATTAACAACAAACAATGACGCTGTAGCTGATCGTTTCACTCTAAAGGAACCCGAATGAGCGTTTAATATTCTAGGGATGGTGGAAAGCGCACGGAACTACTATGGAGCGTGAAGAAAATCTAAAATTTTTTCATATCATGCTGCGCATCGCTTTGTAAAAACATTAGCCTTGGATGTATATAGCAGGGTATTTTTATGAGAACCTTAAGATTGTAGCACATAAGGATTAACAACAAACATTTTTTCATATCATGCTGGGCATTGCTTTGCAAAAACATTAGCATTGGATGTATATGGAAGGGTATTTTTATGAGAACCTTAAGAGAGTAGCACATAAAGATTAACACCAAACAAAGACGCTGTAGCTGATCGTTTCACTCTAAAGGAACCCGAATGAGCGTTTAATACTGTAGGGATGGTAGAAAGCGCACGGAACTACAATAGAGCGTGAAGAAGGTCCAAAATTTTTTCATTTCATGCTGGGTATCGCGTTGCAAAACATTAGTATTGGATTTATATAGCAGGGAATTTTTATGAGAACCTGGAGAGTGTAGCACATAAGGATTAACAACAAACAAAGACGCTGTAGTTGATCGTTCCACTCTAAAGGAACCCCAATAAGCGTTTAATACTGTAGGGATGGTAGAAAGCGCACGGAACTACTATGGAGCGCGAAGAAGGTCCAAAATTTTTTCATATCATGCTGGGTATCGTGTTGCAAAAACATTAGTATTGGATTTATATAGCAGGGTATTTTTATGAGAACCTTAAGAGTGTAGCACATAAGGATTAACAACAAACAAAGACGCTGTAGCTGATCGTTCCACTCTAAAGGAACCCGAATGAGCGTTTAATACTGTAGGGATGGTAGAAAGCGCACGGAACTACTATGGAGCGTGAAGAAGGTCCAAAATTTTTTCATATCATGCTGGGAATCGCGTTGCAAAAACATTAGTATTGGATTTATATAGCAGGGTACTTTTATGAGAACCTTAAGAGTGTAGCACATAAGGATTAACAACAAACAAAGACGCTGTAGTTGATCGTTCCACTCTAAAGGAACCCCAATAAGCGTTTAATACTGTAGGGATGGTAGAAAGCGCACGGAACTACTATGGAGCGCGAAGAAGGTCCAAAATTTTTTCATATCATGCTGGGTATCGTGTTGCAAAAACATTAGTATTGGATTTATATAGCAGGGTATTTTATGAGAACCTTAAGAGTGTAGCACATAAGGATTAACAACAAACAAAGACGCTGTAGCTGATCGTTCCACCCTAAAGGAACCCGAATGAGCGTTTAATACTGTAGGGATGGTAGAAAGCGCACGGAACTACTATGGAGCGTGAAGAAGGTCCAAAATTTTTTCATATCAAGCCGCGTAACGCTTTACAAAATATTTGGGAAATGGCAATGCTTCTCGTTACTTTACATTTCGAATGCCAGTCTCAATCTTTTTTGGCGGCGGTACCAGTACCAACCAATTGTGCTGTTTTAGCTCTGCTAAACACTCAAATCTTGATTTTTAATATCATATTCTAGGTTCATAAATAAAGTGTTATTTCAAAATTAAAAATACATTGAGGGTGGAATCAACATAGTCATTCACATTCTATGCAGTATGCCTTCGCATCTGAAAGTTCGCCATAAGGGTTTCGAAAAGATTTGTTGTAAGTGCGGTGTATTTTCTGTTCCAACTTGGTGGGACACACGCTCCTCGTCTTCAGAGGACTACGGATTATTTTTAATATTCGGTACAATAATTAAGGTTACCCAGGTTCTTGCGAAGACTAAAGAGGAGCGATCGCTCAATTGCCTGTCAAAACCCGAAAATTTTGTTGGATTGGACCATTGTGAATTTGACTCGATCTAATACCAATACCGAATAGCAATGAATATTGAAGTATGAGCATTGGCGAAAACTTACTGAAGCAAATATAATAATGTCCTATAGATCTGCATCATGTTTGTTATAGAACACACACTGCACTACGCCTAGTGTACAGCTACCTATATTTAAAATTTGGAAGCAAATTAATTGTGTTATTATTAAAATTTTTTTTGTCAACAAATGAGGTGAAAAAATCATTTAGTCGCAATGCGAGGAATTCATACATGTATCGTGGTAGGGTTTACGGGACACATAAGAGATTTGCGAAACTACAATTAAACATATGCATTTTCATGACAAACAGACGACAATTATTGATGTTTTACTTGGGGGAAATCGCGTAGTTTTAGGAAAGGCTGAATTGATGAATATATTAACAACGCTGTCAACTAAAAAAAGAAGGTAACACAAGATAAACTTAATAAAGCCACCATTCGTGACTTGACATAGGCTAAATAGCTTGATTTGTAAATACTTCGCTTCACATATATCTATCTATATTTGCGGCATTGTTTCACTATTGTATGTTGTATTTCCGTGATGTATATAATTGTTTGTGTGTAGCAAAGATGCTAAGTATACAACACGAGGCAAATTGCCAATATTTTAACCTTTTAACGTAATCGTCATAAATATCTAAAAAACGGATCCTATTGAGCGGAGCGAGGCGGAGCCGAGCGAAGCGTTTTTATTTTATGTCTGGGAGTAAAAAGGTCGATGTCCGTCCGTTCGTTAGTTCGTTCCTTCGTTCGTTCGGTCCGACGGATCTCAAGAACCACTGAACCGATTTTAAAAAACTTTTTTTTGTTCGAGAACCTATCATGTCAGAGTGTGCACCTGATATTTGGGATTAAAAAATTTTGAGTGGTTAATTAGTAATTAGCTGATTAGTTAAGCCTATGAAGCTATAATAGAGAATTTTGCAATATTTGTGTTATTTATTGAAATAGAATCGTTTCGATCAAACCATTATAGGGTTCTTTGGGTCGAAGAATTCAAATGTAATATTTTTACCAATGATAAAGCCCTATGCCCTATGCAATATAGTTATTTGAAGAACATAAAATTGAGTACATTCGTAATGCCACAGCCCAAGCTCCGCTCACAAATGTAGTTAGTTCCACTACCGACTAGTTTATATTTGACCCGTTGCTAACGCTGCAAAGAGCAGAGAGCGACAAAGAGTGGCCCTGGGAGGCGTAAGACGAGTTCCGTTAGCCGCTTACCATACGTTTTAAAATTTTGGCATTCCCTGAAAATTTTGACATGGGATCTATGACATATAGACAAATTTTATATTATTATTTTTATGTGGCACGACCATAATTATCTCTATTTACGCCCTTTTCCTCTTTACGCCTTAAGCCGTAGAAGGCAAAGAATTGAAATTTCAGTTTCTCGTTCATAATCCACCAAAAGGTTTGTTCAATTATTTCAAGTTCCGCAAAATCTCAATGATAAAAAAGCATAGGATTCTCCGTACGCTGCGAAAAACTTAGTGAAAAGATTTTAAAAGTCTTTGGTAGGTTCTAAAACTTTATTTGGTCAGATCCAAGATGCTATGGAGATTAGCAAATCGAAGCCGCGCTTCTCTGGGTGTGTTCGCACCCCACGCGATTGGTTACACACGTGTCTAGTTTTCAAGAATTATCACTAAAGTTCACCAAAAAGGCCGACACTGATACTGAGGAGGTCATAATGTCATACCATGCTCCTTACCTCGATCTCACTTGATATCGCAAACGGTTCACGTATCAGTAACAGTGTATGGTACAACTAAGCAAGTTAACTGTAACAAGATATACGGGGTGCCGCATCATTTGACTAATCGGTCAGATCGTGTACTCAAAAGCGATTACAGGGTCTCCTAACGAATTGGGCTACTTTATATTCCCTCTGAGAAAATGATTTCACGAAGTTGACACTGTAATTGAGTCAGGAAGTTAAACCCGATTGTTCTTCGAATTTCGCTGCAGTCAGCTGATAGGCACCAATACATTCTGAACCTGAAGAAAGAAACCTGTGTTCGCGGAGGGACAACAGGACAACAAACCTATGTATGTTAGTACACAAACATAGACAAAAATTGTATTATTAATCGACATTGAAAATCACAAGTGTGCATGAATATATATATTATTGACATGTACGGTAGAACGTGTTATACCTTGAACCATTGCAATTAGTTGCTATGTGGAAGCAATTCCGGACTCGAAAGCTTAACCAAAATGACATGAGCTTATCCTACAACCACCGCGCTAATTGATTATGGTTTTGCAAAAACCTACCCTAGGCTTTTCTAATTTTGCGATTGACCAACACAGTACAAAATGTAATTTCTTATCGAGCGAGCATGTATATTTTTATCTATATGCAGCGACCATGTTGTAACGAAATAATACTGTCATGACATTATGTTATTGCAAACTTATCGCAATCAATAATAAACGCAAGTTAAAATATTGCAGGTAAAATTGAA
>JASANE010028865.1:0-57606 GCA_030248225.1 Trileptium ribeirensis | reverse complement strand
ATCTCGTTAGGGGAGGACAGCCAAATGGTTCCTTAAATCGTGCGTATGCAAGGCATATACAAAGCTGCGCGCACGTATAGGAACCCGCGGGCAGGCCCGGTACGGGTTCAAATCTTGAGCCGGCGGGTAGTGGGTACTCGTAACACTTACAATCCTATATGTTCAGCAGTAAAGCATTATATATTGCCGAAATGACAACGTTGTGTCGCAAAGTTAATAGCGCCCCTTAAAAGACAGTGGTACCATTTAGTGAACAATTGTTGAAAACTTGATGGCTCTTTTTCGCACACGCTATCAAAATTCTTAGGCCTTGTTTAGTGGCCGATTCATGGGTTCTGTCACTGAAACGATTAAAATCATATATTACTGAGCGCTATTTAGAAGAATCACTGTTTATTTTCTTTCATTGTCGGCGCTATCCAAAAGGCTGTGTTAATGAAAATCCGTTCAAAAAAGCAAGCGATTTATAGATTCGGTGCCATACCAACGATCATGTGACAGGGATCTGACCAATTTCACACTATACTTAATCGAAAAACCTTTGGTTTGAGATGGCTACCGAACTATAGAGAGGTAGGTGACGAAAGTGGGTCAATTACTTCTGTAGCTGGTGCTACCAACGCTAGCGGCAAACAGTTAATTATTACGAGGCTAAATGCAGAAGAAATGTTTTAACTCAATAATGAAGAACTTTCAAAGCAGTCATATACACATATGTACAAGTTGTGGAATTCTCGGGTCTGATAAAATTCTCTGAGCGGTTGGGTAGTAACCTAGTGACAGTGGACAAGCCTTTAATTTTCGCGGATACCTGAGGATTCAAAAAATTTTGCACGAGCACACCTCGGGTTTATATATATATTTAATAATAAATGCCTGGAATGGATTTGTTGACTAATATGTCAAAAAGAAAAAATTCTCTGAGCGCTTGGGTAGCAACCTAGTGATGGTGGACAAGCCTTTAATTTTAGCGGATATCTGAGGATTCAAAAATTTTTGCACGAGCACACCTCGGGTTTATATATATTTAATAATAAATGCCTGGAATGGATTTGTTGACTAATATGTCAAAAAGAAAAAATTCTCTGAGCGCTTGGGTAGCAACCTAGTGACGGTGGACAAGCATTTAATTTTCGCGGATACCTGAGGATTCAAAAATTTTTGCACGAGAACACCTCGGTTTAAATATTCAATAATACACGCCTGGAATGGATTCGTTGAATAATATGTCAAAAAGAAAAATTCTCTGAGCGCTTGGGTATTAACATAGTGACGGTGGACAAGAGTTTAATTTTCGCGGATATCTGAGGACTCAAAAACTTTTGCACGAGCACACCTCGGGTTTATATATTCAATAATACATGCCTGGAATGAATTCGTTGACTAATATCTCTAAAACATACAAGTGCAGGTACAGCTGTCGCAAAACTGTAAAAAAAGTCAGCTACTCAATATATATAACACTGTATTGATTGAATATACTGGTAAAGTGCGAATTTTATACAAATTTTATATATCCAGTATTAAGAGATAAATACCAAAAGGAGAATTTTTTTTGCAAAAACAATTGTGCGCACATAGAATATTTCCCGAAGCTTCCAACCCCAGCCATTGAAGGCTCAGCATAAATCGTTCGGCAAAAATTTTGATAAAAAGTTGCCTAATCTGAAAAAAATTTGGAAATCTGGGGAAAATTTTAGCAAACATATCAGAAAATTAGCGAAAATACGGTAAAGTTGACCAAAATTTTAGCAAAATTGGAGAAATTATAAGTTCCTAAACATTTCGGGAATTATTTCAGCCTACTCCCTCCACCCAATGTCTCACAAGTACTGTAAACTGCAAAAAATTATGTCGACAAAATTGTTGTTAAAACTTGTAGCAATTCTGTGGTGGTACTTTTCGCGGAAAGAAGCCAAGTTACGCTTAGTGTCGACTAAAAGCAAAAACCCCATCCTTAGCTGATCTTCACAGGAACACCAAGTTCTGTCAGAGACGTCAGTGCATCAAGTCAATAAATGAAAATCATCAAAATCAAATTCATCACCTCGTAGTACTGTGTACTGTGCTCTCTCTGAGATTTCCACTTTATGATTCGCCGTCTTGGTTCGAGCCAAAGTTGATATATAATTTATACGTTGCTCTACTAAAATTTTATTCAAACAATCGTTTGGCATTAACAGTTGTAACTTATGACTCAGCCAACAGGAACAGTTGTAACTCTGATCCAGGAATTATGATTAGAAACTGCAATGATTTTCACACAGTATGTCGCCAAATACCATTCAAATTTATAAAAAAACAATAGGCACTAACAATATTTATATAACACTAGTAACCTACAAAGCCAGGGAAACGGAGCGAGTATGGCTACTCTGCGCTTTGCCACCATTTCGCCATTTCAAACTCAGGTCTCTGAGCCCATTTAAAGTACACACACACAATACTTAAATGGCAGCGCTACGGTCATTTTAGTCATATATCAAAATCGAACAACTCTTAGATTCTTTTTCCGAAAAATTTTGAAATGTATAAATCACAAGAAAAAATACAGCTCGATCAGTGAAATTTTGTTGTAGGACTCAACCACTTATCTTATTTGTTGCATACCAGTCAGGTATAATTGATTTTATCGCATTCAACAGATAGACACATTCTAATCACCGACATGCATCTATATTGAAAAATTGACCAAAATATGGCTATTTTTAGTGTCAAAGTTTACCACATTTTCCTCCAGTACCGTCCCGCAGGGTTAATAATCTGGGGTTAAACAATCAACCCAACTTGTTTAACGGGTTAATTAACCTATAACCCTATCGTTCGCCCCAACTAGCAACTTGCTTTGTAAAATTTTTAAAAATTTCATTTCTATTGGGGTATTTTTTGTTCTTTGGTTCATACCTTGAAAACGGCTGCTGACAAAAAAAAATTCAAAACAGCAATGTTGTAGCATTCGATGAGAGGCCAGACTCCATTTTTGATTCAGTGCCTCTGGCAAGAGTTATAACGTAAAACGTTGGGTGACCCGAAAACTGCCAAAACTGAAAAATCTCAAATCGTGTTGGTTTTGAGAAAATTTAGGCAGGAAATCGTGGCACAACTACATCACATTACATGTCGAATACAAAAGAAAAAATCATCTATCTGGTGAAAAGTAAGTGAATAGCAGATGGAGAATATTTTCTCAGCTTAAGCGCTACAATATTTGAGGGAAACAACGCTCGTTCCGATTAAATAATGGTCTGATCAGAGCGTTAATTATATTATACAACACAATATTATTATTTAGCATAATCATAAAACGATTAACCTTGAATAAATTTACAAATTATTTTCAATACCGTACTGCGGGGAACACAATGTCCAAAACATGTTTTTATACCATTGTTAGAATTATTATTACTAACCTGTCACTCAAATGTCGCCATTAATTATAATAATGTTGAAATATCTCTTGCACATTTAAGGGCGTGTTCACATTGCGCCAGTTCCCATCCATTCCTATCCGATTTGGATGTGTATAATTGTACGTTCACTGCATCTAATCTGACTGTAAACAGAAATCAAATCGGATCCGGACGCAATGTGAACACAGATGAAAGGTTATACATATATCCTATGCACACAAGTACTAAAAATCTTCATAACTAACTCACTTAAGGAAGACCCAGTTGGGCTCGAGGGTCTTTTCGGTTATCCCCGCACCCGGAATTTCGTCAATTTTAAAGGTACAGGTAAAATTTTGGTACCAATCGATTCAGCTTGATGAGCTGGTTCAGAAAATAGCCATGTTACCCACATACCTGACAAAAATTTTTTCGAGTTCTTGAGGTCCTGATAGTCCCCCTTTGCAACCCAAAAATTTTCTTCGGAATATGATCATGTTGGGCACCTTTCGACTCGACTTGATGAGACAACTCGACTGATGCGTAATTTATGGAAATCTACTCCACCAATAGAAGGTTATGAGGGCCCAAGTAACCCTGAGGGGCAGAAATAAAATGCAGGCCATGCCGTTCTGGGTATACTAAGCCTAAGCCTTAGTCTTAGCCTAAGCTAAGGTCTTCATATGAGACATACTATAATCCTAAGCCTAAGTCGAGGGCTGCCGTCGCCCGAACCTTCCGCTCTAAGCTGTTCTTTTTCTAACGTTATAACGTACGGCCCATCAAGGTTACTTGGGTCTTCATAACTTTCTAACGGTGGGGTAAATCACACAAGTGGACTTGTCTCATCAAGCCGATTCGAATGGTGCCCAACATGACCATATTATGAAGAAAACAATTTGGGTTCCCAAGGGGGCTCAAAAATCGAAAAAAAATTTGTCAGGGATATGTGTAAAATGGATATTTTCTGAACCAGATCATCGAGCTGAATCGATTGGTACCAAAATTTTATCTATACCTTTAAAAAGGGCGAGAAATTCCGGCTGGGGGGAATACCCAAAACACCTGGGCTCGATTCCAGTCTAAATGCCACAGGTCTCCAGGAATCATGCCGGGAACACGACATAAACGTATTTTGCGGTTGCCGTTCACACAAGTTATAAACCTACATAACTATAATTATAATGAAGACCAATTCGGCTCGATTCCAGTCTAAATGTCCCAAGTCTTGGAAAACTAGCCATGACATGAAGATATTTGAAGGTTGTCGTTCCTACAAGTCATTATGAACCACCGAGCTCATTCCGCTCGCGAGCGAGTTTAACGAGAATTTTCAATTTTGGCTTTGGAGGGGGATTGAGGAGGTCTTGTCTGTGTGTGTGTCTGTTGCACCTGGATCTCGATAACGGTTGGGCCGATTTTGATGCACGATAGCTCATTCGAATCACAATGGTCGATTTAGGTGTGGTGACGGAGCCCGATTTTTGAATTTTTTGCCGTGGAAAAGTTATGGGGCAAAATGACGTCATTTTGGCCCATTTTTGGGGCACCTCCTCCAGTTTTTGCGACTTTTCTCAATAATTACATGAGGTATCCGCAAACTAATAGGCCTATTCCATGTAGCTTTACCAGGGCTTTTTAATGATATATAACAAGTTTTTCAACTACTTCCAAATCTGGAGTCTATAAGCTTATAGTTGGCGCCAAATTTCATATTTGCTGAAAAGTCGTGGGAAATGCACCTAAATGTGTGTTTTTGTTGCTTTTAGTGTCTTATATGGGGTTTTCTGGGCAGATAAACTCAATGCAAGTGTTAAAAATATTGTTGGGCAAATATTTTTTACACTTCTGGTTCATACTTAGCATAAAAAATGACGTTTTCGAAATTTTTGGTGAGAAGTCTTGGGAAAAACACCTGAATGTGTGTTTATTGTTGGTTTTAGTGTCGGATGTGGGGTTTTCTGGGCCGAAAAGCTCATTGCGAGCGTCAAAAATATTGTGTGGCAAATATTTTTCACACTTCTGCTTCGGGGGATTGTTCTCACCACGCGAATTCTGGCTCGCAAGCGAGCTTCACTAGTTTATACAAGTTATTATGGACCGACATAACTATAATTATAACGAAGACCAGTTGGGCTCGATTTTAGTCTAAATGTCCCAAATCTCAAGAGACTAGCCATGACATATCATATTTAAATAACAATTTTACTTATGAACATATGAATATAATATCGTTTGCGATACAGTCAGAAACTCACTCATACGACTCGTCAGTCAAATTCGAAATGTACAATGTCTAGCGAAGATGAGCACCGATCGTGCTACATTGTCAAAATAAGCACGGTAAGGTCCCCATCGGTGCTGCCGAAACTGAACTGTCTATACAGACCGTTCATTTTCTAACGTCCATTTCACCTGAAAATTTGACGGTTAATAAACATCTACAGGCGATCTGACACATCCGGATAAAATCAGCTTTAGAACACTCTATTGATCAGAAACGTACCTAAGTGCTCAAACATATACAGGAGATTTGAAATTTCCGGATGAAATCTATTTTATAACAATATTTTGTCCACAAAACTATTCGAGGGCTCAAACATCTAAAAATTCACCGTGAAATTGTTTTTTTTTTCAACTTCCTTTTGTTAAGACAATATTATTGTTTGAGTGCTCACGTGGTAAAAATACCCGGCAAAACCCACATTTTTGATAAGGTATGTGAGGTAAAAAATTTTTGCAAAAAAGTACCACATTATTATGCATCTAAAAGTGAGCTGTTCATAATAACAGTAATAACATAATGACGACTAATCATTCCCTCCAATAGACCAATAAGTACCCACTTACATCATGAATCGTTGAAGCTTCAAGTTCTGATGCACACCTACAGTAAACAATTATACCCGTCCGCGTTATTGATTCGTTAAAATAATTATACTGATCATAATCGCTAACGGGTGATCCATTTTGCGTTACGGGTTCCACTGGTGGCATTTGGTTGGACGTTAAATGCCATGCAGCATACACTTTAATCAAAACTTGATCTTACCACGATATCAAAAATATTTCATAGCAATGATTCAAAATATGGCAACGAAACAACCTCGATTGATTTTTCGTCTATAAGTTTGCAGCCTTTTATAAAAGGCACATAAAACGACATAACGAGAGTAAGTAGTGGAATCAAAGATATTCAGTGTTAGCGATGTAATCAATCAATCAATCAATGTAACAGCAGGTCAGTCCTCAAATGAACTAAACGAAATAATTATGTTCGTGCCACCGCCAACAACAAGAAATAAATGTGCAATTTGCGGTTTCGATTATTCCCACCAATGGCGCATTAGAGAGCACAGCTGTCTGTAGAATAATAATCATGTGAGCAATAATTATTGTATTCATTGAAAACGCTAAACCCACGGTTTCGGGATTCCATAAAGCTACAAAAAATGTCCCGCCTCTTCACTTCATAGCATTAATATTATGTAACATTGTTGCCAAAGGCAGGATTTTTGAAGGAAGATGTGTGACCAGCTAACGCCGCTTTCGCTCTCATTTGTTTTTGACAAGACTTCTGGAAACATAAACAAATTTTGCAGCAGCTGTCATCTATACCCTTGCTCCAGCGCAACAGGAGCGACTGCTCAACTGGAGCAGTGTCAAAATTCATGATCGTCCACCGATGATTTACCATGACCAAACGTAGTCAGCCCGTTGTTTGTTTCTCTAATTCTGTGATCGGTATTGCCGACATGAGCTGCACTTCTTCTGTTTTCTCCAGGTGCACTCTTCCGCCTTAATGATTCAGCGGTTTCAGTTTCCACATTCTCCTTATCTTGTCCAAACCCTGGAATCCACTGATCAAAAGACACATGCCGATGTGCTGTATCATCTGTAGATGCATAAAAACTAGAGCGTGGAGAATCTGTACCACCTTGTTTGGTCGGTCCTAAAAGACGAATGTTACTCATAGACCTCAGCGGCGGTCCAACTGCTCCAACGCTATTTCTGGGCGGACTAGGTACCGGTGGCACAACTTCTTGAAATACTGTCGGTTCTTCATCTCGATATTCAAAACTTCGATTCGACAAACCACCGGGCCCACCAGCAGCACACGGCTCAAAACTAATTTCGTCCGGCGTTAAGACCGATCCCCGAAAAGGGTCAGTAAAATTCAAGTCCGGATCGTTTCCAAAATTCCCAGGGCCAAGTTCCGGATGTAGTGGATCTGCCCCCGGCGGCGCCGGATTTGCTTTCAACATCGGCCGTAGAGATCGCATCGAAATATTTAGGTCTTTGAAGATTTGCATTTGAAAAATACCGATAATCGTTGTCAGGAATCCAATAATTATTCCCATAATGTCTTCAATGGACAGTTTGGTCCATTCCTGGAAAAGAATCCCTGAAGCGATCATAACAAACGTCGTAAAGAAAACATAATAGATCGGCGTCACAAACGCAGTATTAAATATGTCGAGAGCTTTGTTCAAATAGACGAGCTGAAGCGTAACACATACAACAACCGAAGCAGCCCAAAACCACGTTAGCCAATTGCCGTATTGAGGCTCGCCGGAAAGCGTTTGTGTAATGGCAAGTCCTAAAATATTATTCATAAATACACATACATAATTATACGTACTGCAACCTAAAATAATAATGTTTCGCCGATGCAAATGTATTGAACGCTTTAACAAACTTTGTAGTTAAATTACAGCACTATGATTTGTGGTAACGATTAAAAAGCATTGAATTTTCATGTCGGCGAATCTAAATAACACCGAATTTCTTTGGAAATACATCAGTAAGTGAACAGTCGCGGACAAAAATAAGGGCAGACACACTTAGATGCACACAGACGACGGTATACCTGGACGTGGACGAGGACAATTTCGCTTGGACAAGGACCGATGCAATTTCGTCTGGAAAACACATGCAATTTCGCCTCTAGCCAGCGGCGGACGTAATTTCGTCTGGAGGCCGACGGGTGTAATTTCATTCTGAAGCGGGCGGACGAAATTTCACCTGCACGAAGACGAACGTAATTTCGTCTGGACGCCGACGGGTGTAATTTCATTCTGAACCGGGCGGACGGATTTTTACCTGGACGAAGACGGACGTAATTACGTCTGGACGCGGATGGAAGCAATTAGGTCAGTGTGCGCACGCCTTTTGCGTGCCTACATTTGGCCGTGACTGTTGTAATGAAAATTGTACATACAAGAACAGCTGGCACGTGAAAAACTCACTCACTTGCGTTGTCGAAACTACTCACACCACGGTACAACAGTCACTACGATGAATATTTCATGCAAAGAAAACTGATATATAATTTATTATTTATCTATAGAACTACGTGTCTATGCCGACTAGTAACATCTAGCGTACTCACATAACGGTCCCTGATCTAATTAAGATTTCGTGTGCGTTATGCATGCGCATGAGTAGAACAGCTATCCTTACGGTACCGTTTATGTAGTCATATGACATGATCGCGGGCGTCAAATTAGTAGTATATATGCGTCATGTGAGATAAATTTTGTGCCAATGACCGTTTATGTAAGAAGAAGGTAAATATATTTCTGTATGATAAATTGTTACTTCCGCATAATTTTTCCAGATATTATATAAAACAGAATTGCCTCAATCGAAATCTTGTGACTTATAAACTATGTGAAAATATAACACATTCATTACTTTGGAATATTTTACGAATTCATTGAAGCCTTGAAGAAGTACATGATTAGGTTACACCGGTACTGGAACGTGTCAGACTTGTTGCTGATAGTAAGTATAAAAGCAGATAAAACATCATTTTTCACGCTAAACAATGTCTAAATCTAAGTGAAAACTCATATTAACCCTGTCAATCCGCAATCCGGTACTTTACACTAAAAGCATAATATTGTAACGAGTTGAGTTAATTGAGTTTATCGCATGACGTACGCGATGTTACATTGTTACCACTTTACAAGGTTCCCTAAGGCACCGCGCAACAACTGCTATATAACTCTGTGGTTTGCGCACGCCGTTTGTAATAAAACAAACCGGGTTCGTCCCCGGCTGTAGGTTTGATTTTGTTAAACGTTGCACAATGCACAACTAGTTCATATCTGGTCGATACAGAGTTGAAATCTCTCAGGAAAAGCGGTGCTCCGGCAGATCATTTTACAGTTACTGAATAATTTTTTGTCGTTGCAGTACACCAATATACGTAAGATTTCGGCAGCTCTCGATGAAACATCCTTACTTCACATTGGGGATCGGCAACAGATAATTCTGTATATGCGCTCCAAATTTCCAGGCCCAGTGTAGTTTTTTTGCAAACGATTGTTTTGTTAAGCATTTTGTATACTTACAAATATCGACCACTGATCCTCTGATTTCAGTGAGAGGTAACTATATCACACAAATTGACATAAACAGGATGCAAGTATTCTTAAAGCGTTTGTAGTTAGTACGATGGCGCATCTCCAGTTAAGCGGGCACGTGGCTTTCGACAGCGAGGTACTCCAAAAGGTAGGTTTTAAGTCTAGGTCCCACTGTAGTTTCATTGTGCTCTCTAACAGAAGTGCAAAATGTGCATAGGTTCGATGATCAGCAATGGATTTTGCAACAACTCGAACCATGCTCAGCATTCCACTAATCATATATGGAAATTGCTCAAAAAAGTGGGGTATGTGATCTGGCCTCACAACAGTCCCCCAGCTTTGAGCCAGTGACTCCATATACATTATTTCGACAAATGACTACTAGTAATTTATGTATCACTAAAACGCAGTCGTTCTCAATACTACAACTTACCAAGTCCCTTCACACCAAGAACTGACAGAGATCCGATGACGGAGCATACAAGAATGTAGACAAGTATGTTCGACGTTCCATAGCGAGGGGCACAGTAGAATATAAGGAAAACCGATGATATAAATACGAAGAATACCCAGAACCCGAACGCTGAAAATAGTATTAATATAAGTAACAACAGACGAGAGATACATAAGACGCTGTATTATCCAAAAGTACAATTTATATACAAAACTTTTTCGATTTTCAGTTAACAGAAAATAAATGATTAGTAATGTTCAACCTACTCTCTTAAAACTAGTAATTTTATCGACATTGCAGAGATAAGTGAAACATAGGTACACTCACGCCATTTGCGTGCACAGCCAATCAGCTCTCGGTAGCATTCGTTGATATGCTATATGTGGATATCATAACATTACCGCACAAGTTAGCACAAAGCTAACACCGGTAATGAGTTTCCCATTCCAGTAAACCCCCAAATGCAAGCTATCAGCCTCACAGGACGCCACAATAAAATTAGGAATGTTGGATAGAGGAACCTCGAGGATGCCATGCCTTAAACCCCATAAGTGCATAACCGGAGCCTTAATCGAAAAATCATCGGCATTTATCATTTTACTATAAAATAAAAGCAACCAGAGAAAAAAATTAGAAAGTTAAGGTAAAAATATCCTTGATTCCGTGAAGGGCACTAAAATGAGGTAAAAACCATCATTTTGACTCTGACACCGAACCATGGGAGAGCCATTATACCGCCGTATCCATTGGTCGTAGAGCAAAACTAACACCGGCAACGAGTTTCCCATGCCGGAAAACCACCAACTGAAACTTTTCAGCCGCTCAGGACGTTCGAATTTTGGGTCAAGAAACCACGAGGTCGCCATACCCTCGTGCTCATGGAATCATGGGTCGCAGAGTAAAGCCAATACCTGCAATGAATTTACCATGCCCGAAAACCCCCAAGTGAAACTTTTCAGCCGCGCAGAACGTCAGAACAAATTTTCGAATTTTGGGTCGAACAACCACCAGGGTGGCATGCCTCAAACCCTATAGCCCATAGCCGGAGCCTTAATCGAAAAACAAAAATATACATCGGCATTTATTATTTTACTATGAAATAAAACCAACAAGAGAAAAAATTCGAAAGTTAAGATAAAAATAATCTTGCTTCCGCGAATTGTACTAAGATTTGGTAAAAAGCCTCAATTTGACCTCCGACCCCGAACCATGCGGTATCATACCCCCGTACCTTAGAACCATGGGTCGTAGAGTTGAACCTACACCAGCTATGAGTTTTCCAAGCCCGACAACCCCCCAGTGAAGCTTTTCAGCCGCCCAGGACGTCACAACAAATTTTCTAATTTTCGGTCTAGGAACTACAAGGTTGCCATACCACAAACACCATATCTCCAGAACCGGAACCTTAATCGAAAAACAAAAAAAGGAATCAGAGGAATCGGCATTTATTATTTTACTATAAAATAACAGTTCGAAATTTAGGACAAAAATAACTTTTCTTCCAAGAAGGGTACTAAAATGGGATAAAAACCCGGAGCCAGACTCCAAATTAACAACGCTCGGGGATGTACTTACATGGTAAATCGATAATGCCGGTTCGAATGAGCTCAAGATCATGAAAATCGGTTAAGTCGTTCCCGAGTTTTGGTCGATCACACACCCACATCCACAACACACAATCTTCACTACGTCACTCTTAATCTGAATACCCGTAAAAAGTCATTGTGCAAACTATGAAGTTGCCAATCATTATTGGAGTTGCGGTGTATCTGGTAAATAATTGCCACACGTACCATTTATGCACTCATATCCGATATGGAATATGTCGATGGTATAACTATCAGGACTCATGTAACCTTTAGACGCCAGACGTTAATAATGGTTGGTAAGGTAAGCTCCACACCTCGCGACTTAGGCTAAGGTAGGCTTAGAATAAATATTATAGAAGGATCTTAACTAAGGATAAGGCTCAGGCTTAGTTTATGGATCACGATGCATAAATCAAATCTACCCCTAAATGTTGCATTGACTATCTCTGTAGACGCAATAATCATTACAGCTACAGAGTTTCTTTGTGCGCTGTCTAATAGCCGGTATTATTTTTAGATACTTTAAAATGGATTGCGTGAAAGATGATAGTATGGGCAAAAATATCCTCAAAATTTGGCCAAACAATGGCCCGGCATATATTGTTAATAGTAATAGTGGGAAATCTGGTATAGCAACATTCTTCTCTAAGCATCAGACATAATTTGGCCGTCATGAGAACATTTTGTTTTTTGACAATCTGTCAATGAAACAGTTTGCATCAACCAAAAAGAGGAAGCTCTCGTGTCAGCTCTTGAATACATAATTTTTGATATAAAATATCAAATCCTGCAACGTAGTGCAATCTCTTTACTGCAAACTATTTGTAATGATGCTGATGATGCTGGTGACTGCAATGTACGCTGTGCCGATAGTACAAACTATAACAACGAAACTAAAAACATCGGTGCAATCGATGTATTAGCTACAAAAATGTTAGATGCTCCATCATTCAATATTTACGAGCCAAGCGATAACAAAAGCACCCATAGCTCAGTCGATGATCCAGATTTCGGTCCGAAGGATTGTTCGTTTGATTCAAAACAAAATGAAATGACAGCTGTCCCTCCTCTGTCTAAGTTGGATGAATACATCGCTGCGGTGTATGAGAACGGGTTGAACGTCCCTCCGGCAAAAGCGAAATGACAGTAAAAAGAATGAGCCAAAGACCGGGGGTTGCAACAAACGTAAACTACAGCAGCAGCGTCCCGCACAAGCCTGTTATTTGCGAAACGGAGCATTGTTGCAAAAAAATCGAGCGGCACGGCGTGTCAAACCAGTAAACTGTAAGTGCTCGTTATGCATGCAAAACTATTTCTGAGAAAGCGTGCGGAGTTTTGAAATCTTGGTGACAAAACTGCGCGGCATAACTACATTGCCAGTTTGATCCGAACAAGTGAACCCAAGGAGTGAAGAACCTCTGAACACTCGCGGAGAGCGAACAAAATCTAGAGAAGAACGTTAAATCGAAGAAGATTATGTACAGGTTGTATCTTGAATATAGTCGCTCGCAAATACAACAATCCTACGAAAATCCTGTGTCGCTCACATAAGTCTTCTCAAAAAGTATTACCGAATTTCTATTTTTAAGACCCAAAAAGACGAATATAAATACAAGTTGAGGCAAGAAGCGGATAATGGCTAAGAGTGGGGGGAAAGAAAAGTTTCGAAATATTTATTTGGTGCATCAAGCACAGAGAGAAGCGGCGAAAAATCGGCACGATCCTGATGTACTATGAGCTACAAAAATCTTAGATGCTCCATCATTCAATATTTACGAGCCAAGCGATAACAAAAGCACCCATAGCTCAGTCGATGATCCAGATTTCGGTCCGAAGGATTGTTCGTTTGATTCAAAACAAAATGAAATGACAGCTGTCCCTCCTCTGTCTAAGTTGGACGAATACATCGCTGCGGTGTATGAGAACGGGTTGAACGTCTCTCCGGCAAAAGCGAAATGACAGTAAAAAGAATGAGCCAAAGACCGGGGGTTGCAACAAACGTAAACTACAGCAGCAGCGTCCCGCACAAGCCTGTTATTTGCGAAACGGAGCATTGTTGCAAAAAATCGAGCGGCACGGCGTGTCAAACCAGTAAACTGTAAGTGCTCGTTATGCATGCAAAACTATTTCTGAGAAAGCGTGCGGAGTTTTGAAATCTTGGTGACAAAACTGCGCGGCATAACTACATTGCCAGTTTGATCCGAACAAGTGAACCCAAGGAGTGAAGAACCTCTGAACACTCGCGGAGAGCGACATCGAATAAATATCTCTTTTAAACTTCAACAGGATGTCATGTTAGTCAAAAATCTTTCACTAAAGCACTTGACGGCAGTGAAAAGCTCAAAAAATAGGTCAACGTCTGGCATTGCGGCTACTTGTAAACGTCCAGAGAGTTGAGCGTGAATCGCGAAATTTTGCGCGGGAAAATTAACATGTTGACTCATTTCCTAACATGCTTAGTCGTTATTGCAGAAAAAACAGTGAGTGCAACAAAATCTAGAGAAGAACGTTAAATCGAAGAAGATTATGTACAGGTTGTATCTTGAATATAGTCGCTCGCAAATACAACAATCCTACGAAAATCCTGTGTCGCTCACAAAAGTCTTCTCAAAAAGTATTACCGAATTTCTATTTTTAAGACCCAAAAAGAAGAATATAAATACAAGTTGAAGCAAGAAGCGGATAATGTCTAAGAGTGGGGGAAAAGAAAAGTTTCGAAATATTTATTTGGTGCATCAAGCACAGAGAGAAGCGGCGAAAAATCGGCACGATGCTGATCCTGCGTTGTCCAAAACGATCCTGATGTACTATTTTCGATCCACTTACAGTCCGTACTGCATGTACTGAATTCCTCGTCACTTCTAACGATACGTAACCATGCCGACAGAGCCGGAACATATCATTATTGATCTAAAGTGGATGGCAGCCGGGACACAGAGGAAATAGCTGCCTGCCTTATTCGCTATCTATCCAGCTTGCCTAAAAACGTTACGATGGTAACAACTTGGTCCAAAACTTGTACGGACAGAACCGTAACCAGTGTTTATCTGCTGCACTAACCTGGATCGTGAAACAGAGACATGTTACTCAAAAGTTTCACGAAAGCGGATACAGCCAGATGTCTTGTGATACAAAGCACTCTGTTATTAAGCGAGCTTCACGCAATGTTGTATTAACGCATATACCGACTGGACCAATGTTATAAAGCTATACCAACCAAACAAATAATTTACGGTCTATCAGCGAAAGCACACGGATTTAAACGATGTTAAACTCCTGGCAGAGCAGTCGACGGGCGGTAAACGCCCCAGCATTCCATGATTAACACTAAAAACAGTTTCCATACCAGATTACAGAAACAACTATGACTAGTCGGTAGTGGAACATTTGTGCGCGGAGCTTGAGCTGCGGCATTACGAATGTACTCAATTTTATGTTCTTGTAACTACATTGCATAGGGCTTTATCATTGGTAAAAATATTATATTTGAATTCTTCGACCCAAAAAACCCTATAATGGTTTGATCGAAACGATTCTATTTGAATAAATAACACAAATATTGCAAAATTCTCTATTTTAGCTGCATAAAATTAGCTAATTAGCTAATTACTAATTAACCACTCAAAAATTTTTTAATCCCAAATATCAGGTGCACACTCTGACATGATAAACTTTCAAACAAAAAAAGTTTTCGAAAATCCGTTCAGTGGTTCTTGAGATCCGTCGCACCGAACGAACGGACGGACATCGACCTTTTTACTCCCAGACAGAAAATAAAAACGCTTCGCTCGGCTTCGCCGAGCTCCGCTCAATAAAATATAGCCCCTCCCCCGGATTTCCTGAGGACTGCAGCACCTATCACGCAGTGCAGCTGTCAACTCCACCTAGTTCAACATGCAAGCTACAGCCAGGTTACAGCTCAATACTGCCGATTACGAATGCTAAGAAATCCGTCATCGTACGCCATTCCACAGGAATATTGCAGTACTACGAGATATTGCCGAAGACCATCGTTGAACGAAATCAGTGTATGTCGGAATTAGAGCCCGGTGATTATGAAAGCTGTGACGATGACTACAACGATGATTGTTGCGACAATAAAGATCAAAACCCGTGCTGCTCAAAAAATTATGACTAGTAGTGAGCTGAAATCTCCACCTTGTGCTATTTGTTCACGTTTAAGAATGCCATTGGGCGTATGTGCAAGCTAGCTTTTAATCTTCCGCAGTGAAAACCGGCGTATATAACTCGATTAACAATGTACACAAAATTTTCGGCGTCCAAAAAAGCAGGAAAGACTTGACGCGTTAACAGGAATGAGCAGAGCGGTACTAATGCAATGCATGTGGAAATTATATTGTTTGTGAGAACAACCGTTGATGGAACACAGCGTTTCTTAGCGGTGTGGAATGTTCAACTGGTCATAACTCGAAATCGAGCATATTTAGTTACGCCCTTCGGAATAGTCCCTGACGATTAATCTACAAATTGGGACATATTTATTTATGTAGGATTTTGTTCGCTATACAATAACTATTTGTGATGATTTCAGTACAACTTGTAGCAAACTAATTTCACGCAATAATTGTATGAACTAAACATTACCCAAAGTTTAAGAGAACCTACTACTAGACAAAGATTTCATTGTTAGTGTACAATAAACATTTTGTGATCCCTATGACTTAAACTTGGTTCTCTTGAATACACAGCATCATCCATTAATTTGCGTGGTCAGTTCAGAGCTGCTTTTGATAGAATCTACCTGAGCCCTTCGAACAACATTCAACATTCGTATAAATGAGTAGTACACAGCAAGAGCTAACATAATGTATCGTAATTTACGATTATCATCCCAACTGCACCAGTTGTGTACAGTAAGTTAAACGACTTCGGCTGGTTTTTAAGCACTAACTGTGGTATAATAAGGTGAGTTATTAAGAACAAAAGTATTTTGCATGAAAAATAGAAAATGATTTCTCGGATAAAAAATTCACTTCGAAAGTTTATATTTTGATTTAATGATGACATCGTATGCCGCAAAATATAGTACTTGCCAGAAATAAGTGCTGTTCGTTCGATGTTCACTCAAAACAAATAAATAAGTTTTTTCGAATTTTGCTCGAATGTGTTCGAAATATTGACGCGATTTTTAAAATTTGTTCGAGAGCTGTTCGAAATTTACTCGACAATAAATAAATTTTCTTCGATGTTAGTTCGTTCGAAAGGTGACAGGCATTTCTCGCGAGTACTGTGCATTGTAACGAATTTTGGCTGCTTCACAGAATGATAAAAAATATAGCCCAGTCATCAGAAATAGATGTCGCGCTTCGAACGAACGAACGAACACCGAATTTAGCACAGAATATTTACACACGTTCACGGATGTATTTGCAAAAGAACATGAAATGACAACACTCGTCTCTGGATAGTACAGCAGGAATTAGTATGTGTCGATTACCGGATCAACTAAATGCAGCAATGCTACATAATTAACCTATAGGGTTACACAAAAATACGAATACGTTACTTATATTCAAAACTTTATAGTGTGAACATAACAAAACCATAATATTTTATGAGTATATTAAATTCATAATACGATATTATATATAATATCATATTATGTTGCTTCATCACTGACCAGCACCACGTCGTCATTGAGCTAGACTTTTTTCTCAAACCATTCAATAGTAACATCTACGAAACAGTGAAGGAAAACACAGAAATTCACCAACCAACAGTTTTCATATACAACGCGAGCTGTGCCATATTTTGAAGACCTTCTTCCTTCGGCGAATGAATGACGATCATCGTCGAGCCGAGCAGACACACGGCACATCCGATTTTGCCGAGAAAATTTAGCTTTTCCTTTAACAAACGTGAGGACAGCACTGTCCTGAAACAAAATATTAATTATTAAAAATATCCATGTACCAGTGTCGAATGCTTCGAAAATGTATATTTATAAATTAAATGCATGTTATACACTGCTAAACAGCTAAGCCGGTATCTAAACAGTTTTCAGTCTATAGGCCATGCAGACCTTACAAGGCTCGTCAAGCCTGTATATATACATTATTAATCATAATAATAATAATTTAATGTGATTTTCGTTCCTTAATATTGGCACAGCATTGGATACAAAACCAATAACCATAGCAGGCACAGTAAGCCTTCTGCCGACACATCCTTCAGCTTTAACAATAATTCTTGCAAGAAAAATTACGTTGTTATTATTCCAAAAAACTAAAAGGTCATGGTGCTAATTCGACGAAATTTACAATAATATGTTTGTTCGTGGACTTACGTGACCAAAACACTTAAAGCACCCAACGGTGTGACTAGCGTTGCCGGTG
Organism: Trileptium ribeirensis; assembly: GCA_030248225.1. NCBI lineage: Eukaryota > Metazoa > Nematoda > Enoplea > Enoplida > Thoracostomopsidae > Trileptium > Trileptium ribeirensis. The sequence continues at coordinate 39,447 of JASANE010028865.1, read as the reverse complement.
CAAACATATAAGCAGCAAAATTGAAAGCTTCGCCAAATCCCACTGAAAAATATAACAATAATAAAAACACAATAGTGTTACACAATCTTTGAAATAATCGTATTGCACAAATAACAAAAATATCGCTAACAATAACATTATAAGGCAATTCATGTGAAAAGAAATGAAACCAATGATAGCTGGTTGTACACTGTTACCACAGATGGTACATGTACTGACCGATTATATGATATCGATAAAGCCGTAGAAAATAAGAAAACTCACACTAACAGCACATTCGTTTGAGGCATAATTGTTTGGGAGAACTTTACGGCTGTGCTCAATATCATAACATTGTTCGATTATTTTATACACAATTAAGAAATCGCAGAAAATAAAAAAAACATGCACTCACAAGACATTCGCTTAAAGTATAGGACCTGCTTTGCGCGATATAAACAACAAAAATTTTAGGTTTACACACTATTGGACGTCGTTTCCAATATCATGGATATAATCAAAATTTGTTTCCACATCGATCCAGAAAGTCACAACAAAATTACAGTACCCTTCACACAAAACGACTGCTACTCGCTTGACGTAACTAGCTCGCTTGCTCGGTAAGCGGCAGTCATTTCTGTTGAGGCGTAATACATTCTCATAGAGCTACTGGACCGCTCCTCAGCGTTCATCGCAAACTACGTTTAGTATCCTGAAATTCACTTTTATACATTGGAAAAAATACCGCCAGAAATATTACTGGTATCCATCTGCATTTATATGGCCATAAAGAGATTTACTATCCAGATAATTCTGGTAATAAAGTCATCAACTTACTTAGCAACGTTCCCGACCACCACATCCAGTCTCTAAGATATCCAAATCCACCGGAGCCTGAAATGCAACAATAATCAGCGGATTGAAAGAACCACAATAATAGAGCTTATCATCAGAAAATCAAAAATTTATTGATGTTCTCTTTTTTGAGTATTATTAATTATGAAAACCGCAACCAACTTATTCATTCTAAATGTTCTGATTAGACATACGCCAAACAGTAAAAATACAATGCCTTTTGCTAGTAAAAATGATTTTAACCTTTTTGATTCTTTATAGAGACAGGCGACGCCCGGGCTAGATCAACGGTAATACCGTTATAACTTAGATAATTTTACTGTTTTCTTTTTGGTCAGCCTCATAATAATAATATAACAATTTATATTTTAAAGTAAACTAAACCACATATTCTTCGGATTCAATGTTAGTTTATTGTCAAGACAAATCCATCACCAACGGGTAGCTTAATTTTTCTGGCTTCCGAAAATATTCTGTAATATCAAGTGTCCAGTTCACTCGCGATTCGGGAGTTCGGTACAGTGACATTAATTTCTGGCGTGTTGTAGTTTATAAATAACGATAAACCGCAACTCTATCATCAGCCTGTAGCTAGACTGACTATGTAGTATGTCCAGTCTAGTGCAAAGCATAATACACCAAAGCGTCTCAACATCAGAAAGTTATACTACTCATAAAAATACATTAGATTTTGTCACTACAAAGGGAGCATAAGTACCCGGTTTCAGCGAATCTTGACCTCAGTAAAAGCTAAACTGGTTTCATAGCACACGATTCTTCAACTTTCAACTAGCAGTAATCTACCGGTGTAGTCGATACACTACAGGCGATGTTAGCTTTACCTATACCATAAAGTTACAGTCGAAAGTAGAGGCAATAATTTATTTTCAACGAAGACTTACTTGCTCTGTGAGAAACATTTCGGTCGGCGAGACGAAGTAGGGCTTTCTTTTTTAGAATGAAACTGCTTCCAATAAAAATACTTGAGCTAATCGCAAGGAACAAACCGATATAGAAGTCTTTCATTGACATCATTTGCTGTAAATCAATAATAATATAAAAACATAATGTGGATATTAACGTTTTCACAGAGGTTAAACATCGTCGGCAACAAGCTTTCGTGTAAAATTAATTCACATTTTATACAATATTCAGAATATTTAAACTGGTATAAAACCAAGGTGAAAACTTAAATGCAATATACATACATACGTGTGTACAGTGACGCGTAGAAATAAAAGCAAATTTTATCGCAAGTCGATAAAGAAACTTCACGCTGTTCAATTGGTAATCGCGAAGATTGTGCGTTTATTTCTAAGCGTGACTGTACTTCAAATCAATACGCAACACACTAATATGAACACTAACACCTACAAATATGGGTCAATACTTTTGAATCCGTAGATATGTGAATATAAAAAATAAAGAACCTGAAACTAAGTTTCGTGTCATGCGTGCACAAGAACATGCTTTTCTGGCTGTTTACTACTTCACAAAAGCAAAAGTATTTGTCACACCATCGAAGCCATAATGCAGTGCTAACACAAATTGAGTTGGCGATACCCAACCAGACGCGTCGAAATATATCTAACCGGAGGACGATGGCTTTTGAATTTGCCGCGTATCAATAAACAGATACCTCAAAAGCCTTAGCCATTTAGGTGACCAACGGAATCAAAGTAATGCATTTACATGTACGCAGGTTTCGTGCGATCGAAATGGGCAGCGACAAACATCGAGTAATCCACTTGACAACAATGGTTTTGCTCCCACGTTATGATTAAGCCGTAGTATCATGGCGACACCGGGGAATTACTTTCTAAAAGAGCGCTGACATCAACAATACCAAAATACATCGGTTCAACTGGGGGACCCCCCGGGTATACCCCAGTTCCGAAACGGAGGATTTCTCAGCTCATGCCCCAGGTATAATTTTGTTGGTTTGAAGAACTCATTATATATAAACATATTATTCTTGACGTCCTGCACGCGATATAACCAAACAAATGAAAAAGCATTACATCATGGAAATCGGGCTCGTCGACAGTAAAACCTTTGAAACGCCATGAAAAAATATAATACAGTCAAGTTCGGCTCTAGATAGCAAAACCACCGTATCCTGCGTACTTTATATCCTAATAGGCACTCATTGTAAGGTTAAAACACGCAATAGCATGTCAAAAATAGAAAAACCACTATTTCTGGTAAACGGTCGACGAACCATGTTCGGCCTCCTAACGGCCAGGGAGGGATCACACAAAAAATGTCGTAGATCTCGATGAGCTGGCTCTAATGAGTCTCGAATTTTGAGAAACCTGTGTCGCGAGGTGTAGGATGCGAAACACTGTAACCTGTATACTACATTTGGCAAAGAACCGTAAAAACCTTGCTTTTTCTATTTTGACCCAGAAGATGGGGCGGGAGCCCTTCATGTTCAACTAAAGGGCACATGCTTATCACTTTTGTCATCGAATAAAAAATCTATCCACCCGAAGATGAGTTATGACTGATAGAAACAGGCAAAAAGAAATTTTCACGATTTCCTCCTAGCGCCCTCAGTGGAATTACGCGCTCGCCTCGCTCGCTCAGTTTCATTTATTATTTTAACCCGATTACATCTGACGAATTTTTCAACCTACACACAAATCTACTGGGGTGGGGGTCCCCTGGCATTTTTCGGTGCCCCCTGGTTCAGAACAGGTGCCCCTCGGATCGTGCCCCTGGCAAAATTTTGGGCTCCCCCCGGGTCATTGTCTCTTGGAAATTTTTTTTGTTTCCAATCGGTCCAAAAAATTGATCAAAATTTGTACTAAAATTCCGTTCTGAAGCCAAAAATTTCTAAATTTTATGTCAAAATTGGCTTCAAAATCGCTCTCCATCAAAAGCATTGACACGATTTTATCCGTCTTTCTCTTGGCAAAATGCCCCTGGTAAAATCGGGCGCCCCCAGTTCGGAACCAGGGCGCCCCCTGGCAAAATTTTCAGCGAATGGAGAGCCCAGATCTATATTGAGCTTTTTCAGTAATAAGTTTTCAATAGGGCAAAATTTTGATGGTCACCGATAGACTAAAGAAAGGTTATGTTGCTGACACACTCAAAATACTTTAAATATAATTTACAAGAAGTTTCTTTGATCTTTGAACCACCAGATATTCCTTAAAATTCAAAGAATATTCCATGAAATTTACAAACTATTATATCGATTGAAAAAATTACGTTATTAATAACATTATCTTCGAAATTGCAAGGAATAGGTCTTCGAAATTTGAAAGGTGATGGAAAAATGAAAGAAACATCTTTTAAATTCTATGGAAATTTATTTTGAGTGCAAGAAGTGAAAAATAAAAAGACATTTTTATATTCACCTTGAGTTTGCCGATTACGTAAAGAACTTTTCCGTAGAAGTTTAGGAACGCACGATACTGTTCAGCGCTTAGTTAAATCCCTGTGAATCTAAAAATGCAATCCACAAAATCCTGAATGCAACTATGGAACGACTCATATATACTTTCCAGGCAGTAACCGGAATTCCGGTTCCGGCGAAAATCGTGTTCCGGTTGCGGTTCCGGCAAAGGGCAAAAACCATACCGGAACCGGAATTCCGGTTTAAAAATTTTGTTTGAAATTTTCCACGTTTTTTGCTTCATCCTGTAATCCAAACATATGAAATATATATTATACAATGATCAAGCTCCAATACAGCCAAGTAAAAGAAAAGATTAACTAATCAATTTGCCGTGTGAAACGTAAGTAGGGCACATAATTTGAGCAGAAATTTTTCATAATAACCTGCAGGAGTTTGTTAAATCAAAGCCAGGTCGATGCTTGTAGCAGCTATTTTACACATCCAGAAGTCTGTGGGATACGTTTGAATTAAACCGGTCCAACTCGGTAACAGAGTATGGTTTACGCAGAAGTACTTAGGGTATGCTTGGTTAACATAAATTGCGTCAAGCACCCGCCAGTGCGCTTGTAAACTTGGTAAATCAGTCTAAATTGAAGTAAACTAACGTTATCTGCAACGCAGCTAGAAACTGCTTTCTTGGAAATGAACTGTATTTATTGAAACTGTGCGAGCAGCTTCACAGTGTGTCTCATTTATAACATTCTGATTAGAAACTTATCATCATTATGATCTAACTGACAGGCATTGTTTGTCCAACGCTAGCTTAAACAGTGTCTCTGACCACTGATCAGAAAATTACCTTCTATCTATTATTTTCTCTTAGAATCATATAAACCAATAATTTTAAGTTTCCTACAGAAGAACATGCAACAACCGTATGTGTAGTAAAGGGAGGCGACTGGAGACAGAGCGAAAGTGTGTATTCTACGCTCCAAGCTTTGTAAGTACATTCGATATGACGCAGTATACGCAATGGTGTATAGTGGAAGACATTTTTTGCTCTGAATGTCCAAATACCGACATATTTGATCGATAAATAAACATTATTACCTTCCTCAGTCTCTTTAAAGTTTCAGAAAGGCAATAATACCATCGCTATACATTAAATTTAATGTAAAAGGTATTTTTAATGCATTTTAAATCCACTATACCTTCATTTCTTCCATCATCTGTTTTACTATATATAAATTTCGAAGACCAGGTTCCGGTTCCGGATTCGGTTTAAATGGACGGTTCCGGTTGCTGGTTCCGGTTCCGGTAAATTTCGGTTCCGGTTATTCCCTGATACTTTCCAAACCGTAATAGAAACATAAGTATGTACAGTACTCGCCACGAGATTTCATAACTATTTATGGTAATGGTAAATTTTATTTTTAGAACAAATTTATTTCGAGCGAGTCGCCAGCGAGTGACAATCATTTTGGGCGGGTACTATACGGGGCCTGTTGCCTATCGTAGAATACTAACCTGGTCCAAAGTTGACATCTCCGGAGCCGTCGTACAGTTTGGCGGAGCGTCAGAGCAAGTAAAATTGCCGCCAGCCGTTGTACCGTTGCCAGAATTGTTGTTTTTGCCACTGAAACAAAAAATAACTAATGAGGCATATAAATAACTCACCACAACTGAACGCTTCTCTGCTAGCAAAATTGCCCGTTGCAGAATATGTTTTTCCTTCGAAATCGCATGTTGCTCACTCGCTCATAAAGCGACAGTTAATTGTGTGCTAAGTACTACAATTACAACCCGAGTGAAAATAAGCCGAAATGTGAACATTATTCCTTTATTATGCTTGGACACCACAGCCGTTCGAGAATCTAGATCTGAAATGTGCTCAGCTAATCTACGTTTGACGCTGTTCAAAGCGTTGATCCAGTTACCCGGTTCGAGCGCTGACCTAGATGGCTCCGTTGCAACTGTGCATCCGTGTCAATACTTTTTAGCTGACGCTGCTACTTGTGGTCTTGATAAGCAACGGTGTTACTACTGAACCATAATGCAAATTCCGAAAATATCTTTACTCTAGAATAAGCTTTGAAGGAACTCTGCACATGTTTTAAAAAGATACATTTTAGATCTTTGAAGCGAATAAAAAGTGGTATCGAACTTAACCCTGATTTATCTCTGGTCCGGATTGATCTAAACTACAAAATGCATTTACGAATTACAGCTCAACGCGGGGTACCGCAATAATTGGTTACATTGAGGTGTGCTGAAACGCTTGCGTCTCGGCATAGTGAAAAGCCCATTTTTTACCCGGTTCGAGCGCTGACCTAGATGGCTCCGTTACAATTGTGCATCCGTGTCAATACTTTTTAGCTGACGCTGCTACTTGTGGTCTTGATAACCAACGGTGTTACTACTGAACCATAATGCAAATTCTGAAAATATCTTTACTCTAGAATAAGCTTTGAAGAAACTCTGCACATGTTTTAAAAAGATACATTTTAGATCTTTGAAGCGAATAAAAAGTGGTATCGAACTTAACCCTGAATTATCTCTGGTCCGGATTGATCTAAACTACAAAATGCATTTACGAATTACAGCTCAGCGCGGGGTACCGCAATAATTGGTTACATTGAGGTGTGCTGAAACGCTTGCGTCTCGGCATAGTGAAAAGCCCATTTTTTACCCGGTTCGAGCGCTGACCTAGATGGCTCCGTTACAATTGTGCATCCGCGTCAATACTTTTTAGCTGACGCTGCTACTTGTGGTCTTGATAAGCAACGGTGTTACTACTGAACCATAATGCAAATTCTGAAAATATCTTTACTCTAGAATAAGCTTTGAAGGAACTCTGCACATGTTTTAAAAAGATACATTTTAGATCTTTGAAGCGAATAAAAAGTGGTATCGAACTTAACCCTGATTTATATCTGGTCCGGATTGATCTAAATTACAAAATGCATTTACGAATTACAGCTCAGCGCGGGGTACCGCAATAATTGGTTACATTGAGGTGTGCTGAAACGCTTGCGTCTCGGCATAGTGAAAAGCCCATTTTTTACCCGGTTCGAGCGCTGACCTAGATGGCTCCGTTACAATTGTGCATCCGTGTCAATACTTTTTAGCTGACGCTGCTACTTGTGGTCTTGATAAGCAACGGTGTTACTACTGAACCATAATGCAAATTCCGAAAATATCTTTACTCTAGAATAAGCTTTGAAGGAACTCTGCACATGTTTTAAAAAGATACATTTTAGATCTTTGAAGCGAATAAAAAGTGGTATCGAACTTAACCCTGATTTATATCTGGTCCGGATTGATCTAAATTACAAAATGCATTTACGAATTACAGCTCAGAGCGGGGTACCGCAATAATTGGTTACATTGAGGTGTGCTGAAACGCTTGCGTCTCGGCATAGTGAAAAGCCCATTTTTTACCCGGTTCGAGCGCTGACCTAGATGGCTCCGTTATAATTGTGCATCCGTGTCAATACTTTTTAGCTGACGCTGCTACTTGTGGTCTTGATAAGCAACGGTGTTACTACTGAACCATAATGCAAATTCTGAAAATATCTTTACTCTAGAATAAGCTTTGAAGGAACTCTGCACATGTTTTAAAAAGATACATTTTAGATCTTTGAAGCGAATAAAAAGTGGTATCGAACTTAACCCTGATTTATATCTGGTCCGGATTGATCTAAATTACAAAATGCATTTACGAATTACAGCTCAGCGCGGGGTACCGCAATAATTGGTTACATTGAGGTGTGCTGAAACGCTTGCGTCTCGGCATAGTGAAAAGCCCATTTTTTACCCGGTTCGAGCGCTGACCTAGATGGCTCCGTTACAATTGTGCATCCGTGTCAATACTTTTTAGCTGACGCTGCTACTTGTGGTCTTGATAAGCAACGGTGTTACTACTGAACCATAATGCAAATTCTGAAAATATCTTTACTCTAGAATAAGCTTTGAAGGAACTCTGCACATGTTTTAAAAAGATACATTTTAGATCTTTGAAGCGAATAAAAAGTGGTATCGAACTTAACCCTGAATTATCTCTGGTCCGGATTGATCTAAACTACAAAATGCATTTACGAATTACAGCTCAGCGCGGGGTACCGCAATAATTGGTTACATTGAGGTGTGCTGAAACGCTTGCGTCTCGGCATAGTGAAAAGCCCATTTTTTACCCGGTTCGAGCGCTGACCTAGATGGCTCCGTTACAATTGTGCATCCGTGTCAATACTTTTTAGCTGACGCTGCTACTTGTGGTCTTGATAAGCAACGGTGTTACTACTGAACCATAATGCAAATTCCGAAAATATCTTTACTCTAGAATAAGCTTTGAAGGAACTCTGCACATGTTTTAAAAAGATACATTTTAGATCTTTGAAGCGAATAAAAAATGGTATCGAACTTAACCCTGAATTATCTCTGGTCCGGATTGATCTAAACTACAAAATGCATTTACGAATTACAGCTCAGCGCGGGGTACCGCAATAATTGGTTATATTGAGGTGTGCTGAAACGCTTGCGTCTCGGCATAGTGAAAAGCCCATTTTTTACCCGGTTCGAGCGCTGACCTAGATGGCTCCGTTACAATTGTGCATCCGTGTCAATACTTTTTAGCTGACGCTGCTACTTGTGGTCTTGATAAGCAACGGTGTTACTACTGAACCATAATGCAAATTCTGAAAATATCTTTACTCTAGAATAAGCTTTGAAGGAACTCTGCACATGTTTTAAAAAGATACATTTTAGATCTTTGAAGCGAATAAAAAGTGGTATCGAACTTAACCCTGATTTATATCTGGTCCGGATTGATCTAAATTACAAAATGCATTTACGAATTACAGCTCAGAGCGGGGTACCGCAATATTTGGTTACATTGAGGTGTGCTGAAACGCTTGCGTCTCGGCATAGTGAAAAGCCCATTTTTTACCCGGTTCGAGCGCTGACCTAGATGGCTCCGTTACAATTGTGCATCCGTGTCAATACTTTTTAGCTGACGCTGCTACTTGTGGTCTTGATAAGCAACGGTGTTACTACTGAACCATAATGCAAATTCTGAAAATATCTTTACTCTAGAATAAGCTTTGAAGGAACTCTGCACATGTTTTAAAAAGATACATTTTAGATCTTTGAAGCGAATAAAAAGTGGTATCGAACTTAACCCTGATTTATATCTGGTCCGGATTGATCTAAATTACAAAATGCATTTACGAATTACAGCTCAGAGCGGGGTACCGCAATATTTGGTTACATTGAGGTGTGCTGAAACGCTTGCGTCTCGGCATAGTGAAAAGCCCATTTTTTACTGTAGCATTGTAGAAACAGATACATCCCGCAAATTAATTAATGAGTCCAAAAAAAACATTTGAGCAAATTTCTACACAGGATTACATTGAAACAGCATTCTGTTAAACAACACCACTATTATACCAAGGGTTACCCGAAACATTCTTTTTAAAAAACACTACGTATTTCCACTCAAAACATAAGTAATTTGAACGTCCGTTATCTCACCTAACCATCATCTCATCTGACCTAGAGGCGTCGAAGGTCCACCTGCTATGGAGGTGGATAAATTTCTGTAATTTAACAAACTCAAACCCCCACTCCCGCCCTATTTTCGTCAACTTGCGATAAATTTTTCCCCAATTACATATGTTTTTACCAATTTTATCCCACTTTCTGTCACTTTTCACCCAGTTCATCTAGTTTCGTTAAAGTTTTCATGGCGGGGAGAGGACTTAGCGAAGCCTTGACGGAATGACGCGGTTCCACCTTTAGTAGGGTAACCACTAACCCCCATCGACACCAGTCGTCAAACTTGATTTATGCAGTCATTCATTATCTGATCTGCTCAATATCTACATTTTTCTATGTAATACACTGTTACCAGTAGATACAGGATCCCGTCACAATGAAAAATAGACACTGACTAGAGACTTTGCTGCAAATTGCTTACACCAAATAAATAAATCATATTTACATAGCTCCCATTCTTAGGAAAAAATTACATTCGAATAAAACAAAATATAATAGTGCAATACATTTTAACAGCAATACCGGTAAAGCGATGGATGACCTCTTTTCATTGTATTGTAGATTGAAAAAGCGATATATATTGCTTATGCGTTACCACTGTGAGTGAGGTGCTGAACAGGGCTATAAATACTAAACTTGGCGAACAAAATTTTTAAGTTTTGGCATTTTGAATTAATTTGGCAGGTTAAGGATTCGATTAGGTCTACATTTTTGGGGTATATATACCTGGTCGGATACGATGTAATTGTACTTGTATAAAAAGTAGCCAAACTGGCAAGTACTACAGCAACGCCACACCCTACCTTCCTTAAATTATACCACGGGTGTATTGTTGATGTCATGTGCCTTTGAAGGGGCTCCGGATGCTCAATCTGAAAGCCTGGAACTATACAACGAAAGTAGAGTCGCTAGGCTCGTCCACATACCCAGCGAAATGGTTGTATTAGAATTAGATAATGTTTCAGTAATGTGAAATAGACGAAGTCGTGGTATCAAGAGTATACATTAGTTCATAGACACATTTGATAATAGTTATTTGTCACAAAATTCCTAAGGAGAAACCGTTGGGCAGTAGTTAATAACTTTGTCTGGGTACGTTTTTTGATCCAGCCGTGGTCCGAACATCGTCTTTATACAAACGATGATCTTTCCGTTTAACAACCAGACTAAAAATTTAACTGAACAAATTCCGCTGTAAAATGCAAGTATGACAAATAGCTTGAGTACGATTTTTCTCATTTTAACCCTGTAGGAATCGTTGACAAAACAACGCCAGGCAGATGCTTGTAGCCGTTGTTTTATCCATTCACAGTGCGACGGTGTTATGTTCAAATTGAACCCGTGCAACTTAGGCCTGAACTTTCAGTATTGAACATGACACCGTAACACAATCAATTATAAGCATCATGCAATGCTGCAAGCTTGCTTAACATAAACTGCCCCAAGCAACAGCCCAGTATAAACTTTCTTAAAAACTGTATACACTCAAGTCAAATATCATCCCTAAAACACAGTTAGGAGCTGCGTTTTTGCTAACCAACTCTTTGTTAAAAATGCGAAGTGCTTCATGCGCGGAGTTAATGCAGGGCTGCATAGTAGAAGTAATTTGAGACTCGGTGGCGGACCAAAATACTCTCCAAACGGTAATATCAATCGACAGATGAAGAATTTGAAGCCTCCTCGATCTGTTTGAGGTCCCTGATAGGTTATAATACCACGGCAATACATTAACTACAACAAAACGAGCTAATTTTGACACATTTTTAACCAACACTTCCTTTGTTTCTTCCTTCTTTTGCTTTACTGTCTATAGATTTAGAAGACCAGGTTCGTGGTTCGGTTCCGCTTTACATGGACAGCTCTGGTTCTGGTTATTTCCTGCTATTTGTGCGTTATAACTATTTAGTAGAGGTCTAGAAATGTCTGTTGGGCAATTAACAGATTAAGTAATCAAAGGTACCTGATCTAGCGCAAAGACCAAACTTTGTTTCTGATATACAAATAGAACCAAGAGTAGTACAGAACACGTGGTTTAGTTCGTTAGGTAAGTAACGGAAAAAAATTTTGACATGGCGTTGTCCAAAAGACATGAAATCCAAAAATCGATTACGGCAAAAATTAGCCGGAACCGGAATTCCCGTTGCTGTCTGGTAGCTTCACAAGTTTTCCTCTGGTTGTTCTAGCCGCGGAAGTTGGGACGGTACCCACCCGACTTTTGATTGCGCGGGTGCACCTCAGCGATATGGACTAGGCACCTTCTATTTGAAAACGTTCCAGTACCGCTGATTCTTGGTAAATAAATACTTGCTTTAGAGTTCGCAGAGCAGCGGCCTTTGCGTAGCATCTACCTAGTATTATATTTAGTAAGGGAATCTATTTGTTGTTAGCGCTGCTTCACAAACATTGAAAAGAAAAGTGTGTCTACAATGACTAAAAATATGTATCTTTGCAATACTTTTCGTAATTTTCATAAGATATAACTTTTCACAAGACAGCAGCGCTGGCTCGATTTTAGAAAACAGCGCCAAATTTTCCACAAAAACAGATATTCAGCCCAATTTGAGCAATATTTTACTCCCAAATACATATTTTGTTAAAGTTGGTGGATTAAACCTTACTAATTCGTATCAGTCTGACAAAACTATATAGACGTTTTCGATGTAACGAAAATGTGGAAGCTATATTTAAATATAACTTTTGACATCAATCTATCTGTTTCTTAAAAACCAATTTGTTACCTGCGTTCCAGGTGAAATGGAAGCTACAGGAAAGCTTCATCAGAAACTATAGTTTGAAACACGTTTCACGCTAAGTATATATATATACATCGATACAATACAATGTCCTAGGAACGTGTTATATATTAGTCATTTCTACCCACAAACAAAATAGAATGTTTTGATTAATATAAGATTTAGTAAAGTCCAGGCTTCATACTGCCTATTTTGAAACGTATAAAATGGGACCTTACAAAGTTTCCGTACATAAAATTTGGGTTGTCCAAAACGCGAAACAGCGATCGATAATTCCATGAAATCTTTAGGAGTACCATTAGGACATTAACTTCAAACGGACCCGGCCGCGTCACTACATTACTTGTAACGATAACGACAGCGCACTCATAGCTCACGCAAGTCAGCATTAGCCAAACCATATATAAGATAGTAATAAAATAAGATTATATATCAAAAAAATTTGATTAAAATCATAAACTTTACCTTCCAGCCATATTTTATTCAACTAATTACAATTGTACAGCAGTGCCGTAAAGAATAATTATATATTGTGTAAAAATTCACACACAAATCCTCAGAGGAAACACATAACACAAAAAAACACACTACAATATACGTATATATTTCTATTAATTAAAATAAAGCAGAATACAGAAAAAAACTACATTGTAGACAACTATAAAACACCGAAAATAAAGCACATGATTAATAAACAACGATATTGTAATATAAAAACACTGTGTCTTGCATTTAAAAGTCGAGAAATATATTTAACTGGTGATAAAAATATTTGCACAAAAGCCTAACTAAACATTGCTGTAAGCAGCAAACAAAGCTAGCGATTTTAATGTAACATAGTAACTTCAAGACTAGATATTATTTACTAATAAACAGACGATATACGCGTAGTACGTCCATATAATTGTTAGCTTAAACTATTATTATGTACTTCAGGTTAACCGTAAACTACTAAAGTGGTGTGATTCAAAATTTGAACCCACGGCTTTACTATTTAGGCCAGGTGTCGAAGGTCCGTCAGCTTTTAAGGGGGAGGTAGACAGACGGAAAAGAGGTACGGAAAATTTCAGGGGGCGGTAGATTTGGCTTGGGTTGGGGCTAACTGTCCCCACACACCATCATCTCCCTAGTCGACATCTATGATTTAAGCGCATTTCCTCTAAACTCAGCCTAGATTACTGGTATCATAAACTCCGAAATAAAGCGTGGTATTACGCTTTGACACATGGGTGATAGCGCGAAAAAACCTGGGCGGATAAGTACGATATTTGGATAACTGTACGGGCAAGTGCTGTAGATTACCATGAGTTTATATAATCGTTACCTGCTTGACCAACCTGGCAGTTTTCAGAGGGAACGGGGAGACAGCATCAATCGGGCTACAAACATGAGGCCTAGGACCACCACCCCCGAGGCCGTGGTCGGCGCCACACCCCTTGAGGCCTGGTAGCGTAAAGCAAGTATGATATGATGCCACCTTTGGATAAGTTTATGAACTTTTATGAAGTTTAGAAAATCCAACTCGTAATTGAAACATACTTGATCTTTTATTTTGTAATCGTGCTGACCTTGTTAGCAATGTTGAAATGTGGTCTCCGCTCGGATCGAGTTACCACTCCAGTGTCTTGTTTACTATAGCATGTTATTGTACTGCTGTCATCTCTGGTAAACGGCTAAGGCGCAGTTGGCGCCGTGTTAATTGGTCCAGCTACAACAATTACTTATCTACAAAATTTACTGGATACGATCCCATATCTGTAGAATACGGATGGAGCATGCTTAAAACTTGTATACTATCAGCTATTGATAAATTCGGACCGCTTTCATCAATTAATAATAATAATTCGCCGACCTGTTTGGGCTAACAACGATACATGGGCTGCAATTGGAAGACAAAAAATCCTCATCGTGGTTACTTCCGTTCACGCACACATGCTTCCTGGTTACACCACCGCCAAGTTACTAATTTAACTAACACCGTAACCGTTCAAACAAAATCGAGATACCAACATAACCTTGCTAACAATTTGAGTAACCAGCCAAAAAATTTTTGGGCGTATACGAGATCCTGTATGAAATCAGAGCCCAGCTGTGGACCTTTACTAAATAATGACGTGCTTGTTTCTGATGAACAATCTTGTGCTAATATTTTTAATAACCATTTCGCCAGCGTTTTTTCTGACACACGCACTTCCGGTCCCAAAATTCCAGCGTCGTTTGCATTGTCAACTTGACGATATCACTATTAATTTGTTTGATATATACAATATCTGTACGAACCTAAAAACTGATTCATCTCCGGGACCTGATAATATACCAAACTGTGTAATAAAATGCGCTGGAATCGTACTTGCGGGTAAAGTATTTAAATTAATTATGTATTGCGATCTACTGTCTTGAGACTGGTTAACTGCACTTATCGTACCAATATACAAAAAGGGTCTACGACAGGATGGAAACAATTACAGACTAATTAGTCTAAGCTCATATGTATCAAAATTGGTAGAAAAGTTAGTGCAAAGATCATTGACTAACTACGTTAACCATAATAATTTATTTAACAATACACAATTTGATTTTACACCTGGTCGTACTTCTACAGTGGAACTTTTGCAATTTCTGAACTATGTCATCACATCAGTTGGTAATACCCTTATTGTAGATTGTGCATATTTAGATATATGTAAGGCATTTGATAAGTTATCTCGCACTCGCTTACTCTACAAATTAGAATCGTATAGTATAGGTGGCCACTTGCTGCAATACATCAGAAATTTTGTAATTTGTCGTCATCAACGCGTGGTAATTGGTGGCAAGCTCTCTATCGCTATCCCGGTACTTAGCGGTGTACCGCAAGGTAGGGTTCTAGCTCTTAGCTTATTAGCTTTATTATTCTTAGCTCTCTAACGCTATCCCGGTACTTAGCGGTGTAGCACAAGGTACGGTTCTAGCTCTTAGCTTATTAGCTTTATTATTCTTAGCTCACTATCGCTATCCCGGTACTTAGTGGTGTACCGCAAGGTAGGGTTCTAGCTCTTAGCTTATTAGCTTTATTATTCTTAGTTCTCTAACGCTATCCCGGTACTTAGCGGTGTACCACAAGGTAGGGTTCTAGCTCTTAGCTTATTAGCTTTATTATTCTTAGCTCTCTAAGCTATCCCGGTACTTAGCGGTGTACCACAAGGTAGGGTTCTAGCTCTTAGCTTATTAGCTTTATTATTCTTAGCTCTCTATCGCTATCCCGGTACTTAGCGGTGTACCGCAAGGTAGGGTTCTAGCTCTTAGCTTATTAGCTTTATTATTCTTAGCTCTCTATCGCTATCCCGGTACTTAGCGGTGTACCGCAAGGTAGGGTTCTAGCTCTTAGCTTATTAGCTTTATTATTCTTAGCTCTCTATCGCTATCCCGGTACTTAGCGGTGTACCGCGAGGTAGGGTTCTAGCTCTTAGCTTATTAGCTTTATTATTCTTAGCTCTCTATCGCTATCCCGGTACTTAGCGGTGTACCGCGAGGTAGGGTTCTAGCTCTTAGCTTATTAGCTTTATTATTCTTAGCTCTCTAACGCTATCCCGGTACTTAGCGGTGTACCACAAGGTAGGGTTCTAGCTTTTAGTTTATTAGCTTTATTATTCTTAGCTCTCTAACGCAATCCCGGTACTTAGCGGTGTACCGCAAGGTAGGGTTCTAGCTCTTAGCTTATTAGCTTTATTATTCTTAGCTCTCTAACGCAATCCCGGTACTTAGCGGTGTACCGCAAGGTAGGGTTCTAGGTCTTAGCTTATTAGCTTTATTATTCTTAGCTCTCTAACGCTATCCCGGTACTTAGCGGTGTACCACAAGGTAGGGTTCTAGCTCTTAGTTTATTAGCTTTATTATTCTTAGCTCTCTAACGCAATACCGGTACTTAGCGGTGTACCGCAAGGTAGGGTTCTAGCTCTTAGCTTATTAGCTTTATTATTCTTAGCTCTCTAACGCAATCCCGGTACTTAGCGGTGTACCGCAAGGTAGGGGTCTAGCTCTTAGCTTATTAGCTTTATTATTCTTAGCTCTCTAACGCTATCCCGGTACTTAGCGGTGTACCACAAGGTAGGGTTCTAGCTCTTAGCTTATTAGCTTTATTATTCTTAGCTCTCTAACGCTATCCCGGTACTTAGCGGTGTACCATAAGGTAGGGTTCTAGCTCTTAGTTTATTAGGTTTATTATTCTTAGCTCTCTAACGCTATCCCGGTACTTAGCGGTGTACCACAAGGTAGGGTTCTAGCTCTTAGTTTATTAGCTTTATTATTCTTAGCTCTCTAATGTTAGCCCAGTACTTAGCGGTGTACC
Organism: Trileptium ribeirensis; assembly: GCA_030248225.1. NCBI lineage: Eukaryota > Metazoa > Nematoda > Enoplea > Enoplida > Thoracostomopsidae > Trileptium > Trileptium ribeirensis. The sequence goes on along the minus strand of JASANE010028865.1, from coordinate 22,634 downwards.
GCAAGGTAGGGTTCTAGCTCTTAGCTTATTAGCTTTATTATTCTTAGCTCTCTAACGCTATCCCGGTACTTGGCGGTGTACCACAAGGTAGGGTTCTAGCTCTTAGTTTATTAGATTTATTATTCTTAGCTCTCTAACGCTATCCCGGTACTTAGCGGTGTACCACAAGGTAGGGTTCTAGCTCTTAGTTTATTCTTATTTTATATTGATCACTTAGATGAATATGTAGACTGTTTTGTAGGCAAATTCGCTGATGACACACGTATTGCTACTCAAATTTGTCGTCTGTATTATGAATCTAACATTATACAATTTCAGCGATGTATTACAGCATCTGAACAATGGCTTACGAACAACTTCCTTGCTTTTAATTTTCGAAACGCTGTACCACAAGGTAGGGTTCTAGCTCTTAGTTTATTAGATTTATTATTCTTAGCTCTCTAACGCTATCCCGGTACTTAGCGGTGTACCATAAGGTAGGGTTCTAGCTCTTAGTTTATTAGGTTTATTATTCTTAGCTCTCTAACGCTATCCCGGTACTTAGCGGTGTACCGCAAGGTAGGGGTCTAGCTCTTAGCTTATTAGCTTTATTATTCTTAGCTCTCTAACGCTATCCCGGTACTTAGCGGTGTACCACAAGGTAGGGTTCTAGCTCTTAGCTTATTAGCTTTATTATTCTTAGCTCTCTAACGCTATCCCGGTACTTAGCGGTGTACCATAAGGTAGGGTTCTAGCTCTTAGTTTATTAGGTTTATTATTCTTAGCTCTCTAACGCTATCCCGGTACTTAGCGGTGTACCACAAGGTAGGGTTCTAGCTCTTAGTTTATTAGCTTTATTATTCTTAGCTCTCTAATGTTAGCCCAGTACTTAGCGGTGTACCGCAAGGTAGGGTTCTAGCTCTTAGCTTATTAGCTTTATTATTCTTAGCTCTCTGACGCTATCCCGGTACTTGGCGGTGTACCACAAGGTAGGGTTCTAGCTCTTAGCTTATTAGCTTTATTATTCTTAGCTCTCTAACGCTATCCCGGTACTTGGCGGTGTACCACAAGGTAGGGTTCTAGCTCTTAGTTTATTCTTATTTTATATTGATCACTTAGATGAATATGTAGACTGTTTTGTAGGCAAATTCGCTGATGACACACGTATTGCTACTCAAATTTGTCGTCTGTATTATGAATCTAACATTATACAATTTCAGCGATGTATTACAGCATCTGAACAATGGCTTACGAACAACTTCCTTGCTTTTAATTTTCGAAAATGTCAATCTATTCATTTTGGTTTTAATAATCCATACAAATCGTACATCATGCATGACAGCGTTACCGATAATGTTGCGTTAGTGAATGACTTAGAAATTCCTATCTCTTTTGATCTGATCTGATGTTGTGTCCGTCACAGCAAACGCTTAAAAATTTTATTCTCTATCTTCCGCATATTTAAACCATTAACTAAACTTGTGTTTTTACCGATGTATAAAGGTTTGGCTCAGTCTAGATTGAAATATAGTTCTGAAGCATCGAACCCATATCATGTTCGGGATATTTAAATTATTGAAAAAGTGCAACGTTTTCCAACGAAAAGGCTACTTGGCTTGTGGAACTTCAGTGATGAAGAACAGCTTGCTTTTTTGGGGGTACAAACACTCTCGACGCGACGTTTACCTCAAGATATCATTTTCCTTTATAACTTTTTTAACAATATGTTTTCCGTACGTCCTACTGTTTTCGTCGTGCTAGTAACGGGTGATAGAACCAGAGGGCACCGTAAACTTCATCTCGCCTATACGTTCCGACTCGATGCAGCAAAATAATTCTTCCGCTTCCGAGTGGTAGAAACTTGAAACAGACTACCTGCTAAAATGTTTACCGCCCCTCCCTAGCCACCTTCAAGCGGCGGCTCCATGCTTCCGGACACCTTAATGATCTGTAGACGTGTGCTTTGCCTGGTCTTGTATGTTTCAAGCATCAATTTGTCGCCGTTGCCAATCACCGGCATTTTCTGCCTTCAGCATGTTCTTGTGCTTCGCTCAACCTACTTGTATTATGATGGCTGATGGTGGATCAAGGTACAAGTATGATATATTATGATTCATCAAATTGTCACATTCCTTACGGGAACAGCATATATTGGGTCGAATGGTGTAAAAATCAGCTGAATCGTTCATGGGACTTATGCTTTAACACAATAAACGTAGCTCCTTAAACATGGTCCGATTTACCTGATTTTCGCACCATTCGACTCGGCTTGTTAAAGCAGTGAGTATGGAATAAAGACTATACATTTAACGAAAAAAAGTTTTTTGAAAGTTTTTGTGCCACGAGTTACCATTAATAACCTAAAAATCGAAAAAAAAATTGCCACAAACCTAACCGAAAGGGACATTTTTTGAACCAGCTCGCCGAGCTGAGTCGAATGGTACTAAAATTATTGCTATATCTTCAACACGGACAAATTTCGGGCCGTGGCTAACCAAAAACACCCAAAAATGTGTGTTATGATAAGAATTTTGATGCTAACGCGTTCCTAGCGTGTACCGTAATGAAAATCTGAAACACAAATGACGCTGTATTCAGCGGCACGGAAACCGAAAAGAAACGATATTATACTACATGTTTATTTTCGAGCTTCCTAATACAGATACTTAAATTGAAAAATACTGCAATTTTTGTATTTAACGAATTAGTTTAAATTTCCTGCTGCGTCCAGGGGATACACAATGTAAGCTGAAAGCAAAAAAAGTTGAACTAAAATTTATACAAAAAAATTAATATTTAACTAATTGTACAAATTTCGGTTCTTTTCCATTATCACCCCAGTCCGGGTTTGTCCAAAAATGGCCAGATTCTGGAAATTTTGGTATTTTTGTGATACTCGAGAACTCCCTTGATCATTACATAAAAAATAGAATTTTCAAAATTTTCGATTTTTCGGGTCCCCCTTGGGAACACAAAATTTTTTCTTAAAAGTTTCATTTTTACCCACCATTCGACGCGGCTTGACGAGCTGAATCGAATAGTGATATTTTTAACCGGATCCTAAGTTATGGCCAAAAATATCGGAGACTGACAGGCTCAGCAAATGACAGTTTTTGGCCATAATTTAGGATGTTATGATCGGCTATCGTTAAAAATAACACCATTACACTTGGGACCCGAAAAATCGAAAATTTTGAAAATTCTTTTTTTTGGTTGCAATGATCAGGGGAGGTCTCGAGGATCACAAAAATACTAAAATTTCCAGAATCTGACCTTTTTCTGCAAATGCGGGCTGGGCGGGGGGCGGCGATAATGGCCAAATTTCAACTAATTTCAGCTTTAAGAAACCCCTAATTTTCCCAGAAAAAACTGAAAAATTTTGCTTTTCAAGACACATATTAGTAATCTTGTTCACGTATTTAAAATAACTGCTCTGACAAAATTTAGTTTGCAGCAATTATGTAGAGACCGATGAAGGAACCCAACAGGTTTTTTGTTTGATCTCTATTTCTTCACCACCCTTACTTTTATTTTTCACCCCACACCATACACTTCTACGAAAGCAATACCCGAAAGTTCAGGAGGCCACGTAAAGTCAAAACGACCAATTGTTATACCATCGATACCAAGTTTTTCAAATTTTGACAAACAACAGGAGAGTTTAGAGTTTCGGGGAACGGAAAATTAGCTAGATTTACGCTTATAGATAAAACGCTTTCAAAAATCCACCAACACTGCGCTGAGTTATGGTTGTCACGCAAAGAATTGAAAAAAACACTTTTGCCCATCAGAATGCTAACGGAGGAAACTCAACTCGCTCAGAACTTCATACCACAAAGTATGGAATATGTAACGCATTATAGCGGTGTGTGTAACTAGTCATGTTTCTTACACGTATGTATTTCTCGCAGTCTATGATGGATGTTTCGAAACCGCGGCGCACCTAAACGGTGCCACTCCTTAAGTCGTGTTTAAATTGCATCCCACCCGATCCAGTTTGTGGTCACATTGCATTCGATCTGATTGGTTGTGGTATTGTGTCCGATCTGATCCGAAGAAACCAATTTTTGCATCCCTCCACCTTATACCATGAGCACGTTAGTAATACGATATTATAACCAGATATTATCCGCAACGTCGGCATAATCAGGATATCCTAACATTGCATTTCGTGGCCAGGTGCAAAATTTTTCTGGCAGAAAACAACAAATCTTGATTCGAGAATGCAGCAATGATGTTTTTGTTGTTATATCAATACATTTTGGCTCTAGGCGGCCAATTTTAGTGTATACTATATTTGCCTTTAGGCCAACAAGGCGAATATACTTCACTTGATTACTGGTCAATTGGAAACCCAAAATACTTCATTTTCAGAACTGTATTGTTGGTGAGTTTTTCGGCTGCTATTCAGCATTATGGTTGACTACCGTATGGTAACCGGTGGCTATTGGGTAGGAAGGAACAACCCTAACGTTGACAATATTTAGATCTAGATGCCCGTTCTATGACAAAATAAGTTGCGAGTTCGTTAGCAAGTAAAGTAAGGAGCCACGAATAGATATATAGGTCTGCCAGCGGTAGAGTTACCTTTTCACAAAAGTTGCGCGAATTTTCTAAGGTAGACGTGTTGCCCCTGGGGCATAGGGAAAGTAGTCAGGCTTGGATACTGGGCTCTCCAATTTGGGGAGAGGGATGGGTGCCACGCTGTTCGCGCCTCTTGGTAAAATCTTTTGTTACCACTCGGTAAAACCACCCCAAATGTCCTATGGAAGAGGGTGTAACTCCAAAATTTTGAAAATTCGAATTTGGGAGGTGCCGACGCTAAAATTTTACATAGATTCCGAATTGGAAGTATATTTTGACGTATCTCCAGTCCCTGTGAAGCTACACTGTTGTGCTACCTGGAAAAAGCTGTATCTCCATCTTTCCAAGTCAAGAAAGCTGTATCTGCTTGTTGGATGGAGATACGGCAGTTGAGTTATTTTATTTGGCATTATACAATAGCAAAAAGCGATATATAGCTCCAATTTCTATACAATTTTTAAACGTTTGACTCTAGTTCAGCATAAAACGTAAAAAAGGTGTATCTAAAACGTGATACGGCTTATTTCTAGATTTCAGGCTGCCATCGAACAATTTATTGAGCTGAGTGAATATTATATTACTATTATATTTCAAATTTCGCCAGAGGGTGTAACATCGGCACCGTCTGTCCGTCGAACTACTCAATAACTGGTGGGCCGATTTAAAATTTTTTGCTTGAAAGACCTAATATCCTTCAAGTGCAAGAGATACAGTTTAAGTACTCAGAAATGAAACATATTGCACACGAGTGTTTTTAAAGTCGCCAGGAATATGATATTTCAATTATATATACTAATTAGTTAATTCTCAATATTAGCTGAATTAGCATTCCCTAATTAAAATCACCCTAATTTGCTCCGTTCACTTTTTGTAATATATTACATTTACTAATATATATAGGTTAGGAGTTATAGTAAGTCGGTTAAAAAACCACGTCGTATCTTCGGTCAAAAAAACCACTGTCCATGCACCACTACCCAACCCAGTACAGGGTTATGCTTCTATGTCATAACAGAGTATGCCTATTGTAGCAGTTACCATCAAAATTAATCTTAATTCCACGGGCGTGTTCCAAACACCAAGGCCTACTTGAGAACACTATGAAAACCATGACAATAGCTGCATCAGAACTGTTCAGTTAATCGGTTGTTTGCAACCCCAGATTTCTATATGCTAAAGTCAATTTTACGATATAACCTCGGGACGGATTCTTCTAAGCACAGGCTATGAAATTATTGTGATGAATATACGCGCTGGCTAGGGAGGGCTGTGGTTTTTTTTAACCGTCAGTATAGCAAAACTGGGTTAAAAAACCACAATGCTACGATAACTTTGGTCACTCCTAAGTACCTGTAGGAGCACGACTATGGTTAATAGAAATACTATAGTCATATTTGATGTAATCACTACTCATTTAGGTTAAAAATACTAACAGATCCGTATAGAATCCTCTGACTCCTACAGTAGTGACAACGATGAAAGCGACCTGTCCGAAGCAGAAGCTTCAGAAGACGAACGAGACAGCCTTATTGATAATATTGCCGAAATTGGCAAACTTATATCTACCAACAAAGACCTTACAGGACGATTTTTCGCAGTGGCGTTTGACAAACAGTGGTACCTCGGCAAACTTCTAAATATTGTGGGCAATAATGCACAGTTCGACTTTTTCAGATATCATAGTGACAATGAATTTGTGCCGAAAAAGGGTGACCGCAGTTCCGTTGATTTGCGGTTCGTGTATTATGGCCCGGTGGTAGGAATGCCGGTCAACGATATATACTTGGTTTAAATTCAATACCTCTGATGTGCGGCAAATGAACTTGGAATACAAGCGTATGGCTAAGTATGGACTGCGCTAAGTCACACCAAATACAAGTTGACATAATTACTGAATATGAAACTTATTTGAGAAAAACAGATATTTGCTTTGAGGAACTGAAATAACTATTTTATCAGTTTACAACTTGCTTCCACAGTATGCTTGAGGCAATGCCATTACGAATTCACTTGCGTTGCTTCTGGACCATTTTAGTTCATGTAAAAACGATTGGCTTGAGGCTCCGGTGCAATAAATTTCGACGCCAGAATGAGCTCATTAATGAATTACCGCTTTTGTACAAACGCTGGAGCCCTTTTCGTTATACCAAACTTAAGCGTAAGAGGCTATACGACATTAAAATACAAGTGGTTTTTTTAACCGACGATTGGTTTTTTTCTCCTGATGTTTCATATGATTTTGTGTGCTAATAAAAATAGCAAGGAAAGCGTGATGCAACACATAAACTTATTATGAGATGGCAATAGCACATACATAAAATAGCACTCGTGAACACAATATGCATATTCGAATCAAAGAAGTTGCACTGATTTTGGTTTTTTTACCGACAGACTATACACCCTCGACAAAAAGCTTCACATTATGTTTTGTGACTTCCATTTTCTATTTAGCTCCGGTTGTATGGACTTAGCTTGCAGGTTGGCTACCTTTGCCAAATCCACTTCTCTGGTTTACAGTTAGGTTCTATCGATTCCCTAGCACCCACGAGATACCAAAAAATATCCGAAAGTTTCATTTTATTTTGAATAAATTAGTGTTAACTATAGCATGGAATGGTGTTCACTATAAATTAAATATATACTGTTTAAAAGTAGGCTTATGTAAGTTAAACAGCAGATATAGGTGTGAAAAGCACCTTATCAGAAGAAATATGTTTGTTTATACACTAAATTGGTTAATACATCACAAAATACATCTGTAATAGTGAATGGCAAAGTCTGGTATACAAGTTTTGAAGTTTAAATAATTTTTTTAAATTTTAGGATATGGTTGTAAATATCTGGATGTTAGAATTATCATATATATTCCACAGTTTTGCCCGGATATGGAAAACTATATCTCTGCCCATCACTAGTGCAGGTGCATTTTTTCACAAGGCATGATCAAAATTCGAATAGGATAAAACATTGCCGGCTGTAGCAGATCGTATCAGATGCAATGTGAACACTCGAAATACAATACAGATGTAGTTCGGATCGAACAAAATGCGAACATACGCAGAGTATTTAACGGTTGGAAACTCTTGAAACGTGCAAGTTAGAAAAAGGTGTACGTAACTTAAATCATGAAAGCCTAAATACAATAGACCGCTAAAGTAAAGCACAAACAAAAAGAAACATGAAACTGAAAGAGTAATGAAAATTAATGTGGTTGGCAAAATATTGAAACATCTGCAACTGGTCTCTCAACAAGACCAAACTTTTACACCAGGGTCTTTTTTAAGTTATCGGCTACAATCTCCATCCTGGGCCAAATGGGAATACTTTGTGGAATTTCTTCCCCGCTTATCTGTGGGATAAAACCGTACCCCCCCGCCCAAGGCAAACTGGGTTTATAACTGCTTTTTTCACGTTTTTCGTGATTTTCAATATTTTTATAGTTGGTTCTCTGCCATACGTATTTATTATTTACCTACTGAAAATGCGCCCATGGTTTTTACGCAACCAGAAATCTGGTGTCCTGCTGAGGGCAAAATTTATTGTACTTGTGAGCAAAGGCGAAGCTTAGGTTTACACTAAGGCTTAGGCTCAGGGAAACAGAACAGAACACTATTCGAGAGGAAAACTTAACATGATACTCTAGGGTGAGAAACTTGACATGATTTTTAATTTCCAGGAATAATGCATTTCCATACAACAAACCACATGTGCGATGGTACAACCACATAGAAAAAAAAGTAATGAATGCCTATGTCTGAAACACTACATAATTTTCTTAGCAGAAAAAGTCACAGCAGTATATACAAGGACTGAGCCAGCACATCAAGTCTGAATCGTAAATAGTGTTTATAATAGTAGCGAACACGGGGAGACAGAACCAAAATACTATTAACAGTTAAGTTACCATCACGCAAGTATTGGTTAAAAAACAATTGCTCTCCCGCAAGGACGACATGGTTCTGAAAAGACGCCTCCATACCATGCTAAAAAGTTATCCGTCAAAAAATGCAGAAGTTAGGGTTTCGCTATTTTTGATATTGAGTTCTCATGAAGATTATATTTTCAGTTTTGACATATTCAACTATGATAAAATGATAAGATAACATTTTGTCTAGCCTGCAGAAACATATAATATATATAGAAAAAACAGGTGATGTGTGCGGCATACTACTTTCAATCGATTAGCCGACTACAGTGATCACATTTATAAAGTAGTATTCAACATGACGCCGTGGGACTGCGCTGCAGTGCAGATTAAGCTTACAACGAACCTTTCTGTCAAATCGTAAAAGTCAATGTCCCAGACTAATATTAATACAGCTTAGCTTTTACAAATGTATAGGTTATATCGACAACTTACTTGTATTTCCACATCACAGCAGTACTGCTTCTCGGCGAAAATCTAAATATAGAACACGCCACATTCTAAGGTCTCGTAATACTACACAGTCTGGACTACATCAACGCGAATGAATGATAGATACACATCGTGGTAGACCAATAAATAGCGAGTCTCTACCCAAATTTTACCGGATCATGTCATGTCATGGATATAAAATGGGGTGAAAACCCTTCATTTTGACCTCTGACCCCCTTGGGGGCGCTATACCGTCGTACCCATTGAACCATGGGTCACAGAGCAAAACCAATACCGGTAATGAGTTTCCCATACACGACAACCCCCAGGTGAAACTTTTCAGCAGGCCAGGACGTCAGAACAAATGTCTGAATTCTGGGTCGGGGAACCATACCTCTAACCCAATAACTCTAGAACCGGATCTTTAATCGAAAAACAAAAACAGGCATCGACATTTACCATTTTACTATGAAATAAAACTAACACAATAAAAATTCAAAAGTTGAGATAAAAATAAGCTTGATTCCGTGAACATTACTAAAATGGAATGAAGAACCATCATTTTTACCTCTGACCGGAACCATGGGGCGTCATACCCCCGTACGAATAGAACCATGGATCAAAGAGCAAAACCGGCACCGGTAATGAGTTTCCCATGCCCGAAAACCCCAGGTATAAGTTATTAGCCGCCCCAGACGTCAGAACAAATTTTCAAATTATTGGTTGAGGAACCATTGGGGCGCCATACCCCCGTAGCTCAAACCCCATAAATCCAGGACCGGAGCCTTAATTGAAAAACAAAAAAGATGCATCGGCATTTATCATTTTACTGTAAAATAAACCATCCAAAGAAAAAAATTTGAAAGTGAAGATAAAAATAACCTTGCTTCCGCGAAAGGTACTAAAATGGGGCCAAAATACCCACATTTTGATCCCTGATCCCGGAACTAGACCCCAAATCAAAAAACGCTCAGGGACGTACACTTTAAGTACAACTATGCCGGTTCGAATGAGGTTTTAAAAAAATGAATTCTTTTTGACGATGAAAATCGGTTCAGGCATTCTCGAGTTATGGCCGATCACACACATATATATACATAGACGGAATTTAAAAGATTTCACCCCTGAAACACACTATCTCCACAACGTTTCACTACGTTCTGATAAGCTTTTTACTAATACATATTGCTTTAGCTAATAAGTAACAAAGAATAGAACTTGAAAAAATTGGAGAAATTTGCGCTCAAATTCTGAAACATTGCGATTTGCAATTTTTTTGGCTTACAAATTAACAATCAAATTTTCATCATATTTTGAGCTCAAAATTTTAACAAAAAGTTGGACGTGTGTACCCATCTTAAGAATGAGGCTAAACTTAAGCCTCGTAAGCCGACCTTGGGCTCGAAACTAATAGGGGAGGCTAAACAGTTGGGGAAGGGGGATGGACATGATCCATTTCACCCAACTGTTAGCCTGCGTACAACTATACATATAGTAATCGATTCGTGTAGCTACTTCCAAAAGGGTATTAATATAGTTTTCGTGCCCATGTGCCGCAAACGCTCCACAAACATAGAATAACCAATTTCAAAACCACATGTGCCGGCTATACAGAACCACAGTACAAACAAATATTATACTTACAAAACAAAGTGATTGTTAGACCGCAACGAAGCCGCAAGCCTACCAAATCATCAAACCGACTACAGCCCTTCATGTATATATCTGGTGTACAACAAGAAATTGGATTTATTTCGTAGTCGGTGGTTTTATATTAATACTACATGTTTCGTTAGAGAGCCCAAAAGCGTCTCGTATATGTCTGGGCCGCCAATGGGTATCTGCTTTTGCTCATAAAAAGGCGTGCGGCATCGACTATGTTATTTGAATAATGAAACCGGATAAAATTACTTTAAACAGAAACAATCATTACATTAAAGTCAACCATTTTGTGCAAACCCATTCAAAAATCCGTTTTGTGCAGCGAAAGAGTAAATACTGCTAAAAATTACGTGTATAAGCAGTCGAAGACAATGCTGGGGGTCTTCTTTTTTAGCTATCATCGGAAGGATGTGGGTGGACGCCACTTCTATCAAGGACCACGAAACCACTGTGTCGCCTATATCGTTCGTAACTGATGGGCATCAAGCTGAGAAGACGTGTGAACAATTCCCATCTTCGGTATAACGCTTCAGAATTTGTATTCCAACCAGGCACCTCCCCTCACCCCGTCCCCATCTGAGTGAATACTCTGCCTTACAGGTTTTTTCAAAATAGACCCTTGGTTCTATCAAATTTCTTTTGGGTCAAGACTTACAAATTTTGGCTCGAGAATTTCAAGAAATTTTACACAATTAAGAGACCGTATTACGAAATATACATTATTACATAATTCCAAATATATAAATTATTCTCTGCCTGTCCCCAGCCAGGATAAACGATGAGAGCCATCCGTGAAACCAGCAGCAAGCAACTATATACAAATGTAAGCACAAACGGCTGAAAGCCAAATAGAATTTATTAGCAAACCCTATGTCTCCGAAGCCGAAACTGCCATGGGTCCAGCAAAATTTTTTTTGGGTCCACATAAAAATATTTGGGTCCAGACCCACCGGTGGACCCAAACCTTGCTCTGCCACTAGGCCTCAGAAGCAGTTAATAAATTAATGTTGCATAATTATTACGAAATGAGGTTGATTGCTACATTTAAAAAAAATAGATCATGAACGACAAGCGGATTTTGCAATGTAAAAGTGCCGTGCCACATAATATCAAACGTTTCTATTATTCAAATCAATAGTTAACATTTTTTACTAATAACTCGGGCCTTCGTCTATTCAGGATCCAGTGACTAATTATCCTTAAGAATTTTAGATATCTGATGTCATTGAAAGCACCACAAACACAGTAATATACCATAAATATATATATTATTAAGACCATCGCTGAGGAAATTTTAGCACTTATCAAAATTACAGATTTTATTATTTCTGCCACGAACGATCAAAAAGACGCAAACATTGCACAGGAAAGTTACATAATATTTTTATGCATGTTGTCGGACCAATACCGCTTGTGTCATTTGGAATGGAAATAACTCAAATACAAGTACTGTAATCATATTTAGCAATGCCGAAAAACCTATGCGCCTATTATAATCCTCTACATACAACTATGCTGACAAAATACAACAAGCCGGCTATTTCGGGGCACAAAATTTTTTATTTTCAGCTTCGACCATGCTCACATGAGAATTATTGACATTTCCAATGTCGGTCTAAAACGTTCAAATACGTTTGTTTACCCTAATACACAACCCAATAAGCATATCGTTTGCAACCAACAAACAAGGAATTAAATTTCGAAAATTCACTGAGTTAGCTCGAAAATGGTTGTGTTGCATAGCAAACCTGTAGCTCTATATAGAAAAATAATACTGTAATTCTATGTTTTCATCCTTTACCAGGAAATAATTGGAGCTGCGTAAACGTAAAGCTCGGATGTGCACATTCTATTACGCGCCGCATAACAAAATTCCAAAAATCAATCTACTGACGATTTAACATTGTCACAGTTAGTCGTGTGCTACTTGAACAAGCTTCGCTCCGCAGAAAATGCCACAAGTTCCACCCGAGCTAGAGACTGGGACTGAGCAGCAGATATATACGCACTCTGAATTCGTGTCAAAAGTTTAGACAGGTACTAAAAAGCAAATCCCCGAGTTTAAAATAAAATAAACTACTTCGCTTCCGATAAATATTCCAAGCTCAAGAATAAAATAATAATTACGTAATACCAAATCAAATTTTAAAAAAACTTACATATATTCAATTCGAACAAATAACGCCATAACGAAGAACATCAGATCGGGTGCAAACATAATTAGTACAACAAAATATTATATATAGCATGAAATATATATAGATTAGTAATGACGTATAGACACTAGTTACACTTACTATATACGTAAAGCCTTTGCAAAAACTAAAAACATAAAATTTAGCAAACTAATTATAAGCTGTTCTAGCAACGTTTAGTGACAAAAATTGTTTGTCTGTCTCTGTCGTGCACCATCGAGCACTGGATTGACGGATTCTGGCATTTTTTGACACCACATGTAGTATAATCTAATTTATGCATCTAGATAAGCATTTGGGCTGTTCCAATTCTCAAAATCAAACTCGTTTACTTCAAAAACAATAAATGTGGCATACGAAGTAAATGCAACAATCAGTTAGTAAACAAAACGCAAAAAAATAGTCAGACACGATCCATTACTGTCAAGCTTATCTCTGAAAATCTTAACAGTAGGCGTTTCAACAACGTCCTGGGGTACAACGTCCTTCTAATGATGTCGTACTAAAATTGTCACAAAACCCACACTTGAAAACTGTATTTTGGCCATTTGGGGTGCTCCAGCATTTTATAACTCTTACCAAAGACATCGAAAAACAGGCATCACCACTCAGAATTGTCATCGAGAGCTAAAACGCTCTGCTACACATTTTTGTAACAGCGTTTAGTTTTCGAGATACGAGTCAACCTTTACAAAATATACTTCAAAGTGTAATTTCATGCGTATTCTGTCAACACGAAGTTTACGATGTAGAGTGGTAAAAATCTATATATGCTGGTAACAAATGGTCAAATTTTGGCACTATTTTAATTTGTTGTTCGTAGACGACGAGAACGCGTATATGTTTTCAGGGGTGTTGAATACGATGAAAGGCACTGTATTTGCGTAATTAGGAACCTAGACGATAAGTTGTGATTTACAAATTTCAAAATTTTAAATCTTTTCGGTAATGGAAAGAAAAAATATAGGATCATAGTTTTTGATAAACGCTGCTAATTGTTGTCTTATTGCACTTAATTTTCTCTTTCAGTGTCTTACAAGAGAGATTAGGAAGTCCAATTTGGGAGGTCGAAATAATTACTGACCGCAGCTGACCCAAACTCGTCCCATTTCAGAGTCAATTGCTAGCGAATGCTTGAGTTATCAGATCTCATATTATCGATAATCGACATATTGGTATCGAATTATGTAGCTATTTCAATCCAGTTTACCATCACCGCCGTATCTTTCAAAAACAGATGCTTTTTACTGACGCCCATTGTCAAAGGTCGATTAATGGTTGCAAAGGAGGGTGCCAGTCCAGGACCTGATGGCATAAATAAACACTCTACTGTGACAATGTGCTTACGAATTGACACCCGCGTTAGTTGACGTATTCACATGTAGCTTGGCTGAAGCTTGTGTGCCCAAGGATTGGCTCATTGCACATGTTTCAGCAATCTATAAGGGGAATAGATCTCGACAAAGTGCTGCTAATTATAGACTGGTTCGCTTGGCTGAAGCTTGTGTGCCCAAGGATTGGCTCATTGCACATGTTTCAGCAATCTATAAGGGGAATAGATCTCGACAAAGTGTTGCTAATTATATATATACCGGTTAACTTAACATCGGCAATAATCAGTCATGCAACGGGTTGTAGCAAAACAAATATTCGACTATGCTCTAACGAATAATCTTCTTAATAAATCTCAATTTGGTTCCCTACAAAAACGTTCGTTCGTGCGAGCTGCGGCTAATGGCGTATACGGACTGGTTAATTGACATAATAAATAAGAGTGATAATGTAGATGTACTATACCTTGATATGCGCAAAGCATTTGACCGGTTTCATCATGGTCGTCTAATTTATAAATTACAATTATATGGTATCATCGATCCTTTGCTGATGTGGCTGAAGGCACTTTTCACTGATCGCACTCAAGCTATAGTAGTAAATAATCATAGCAGTCCGATGGCCCCTGTAGGAAGTGGTATCCTTCAGGGGTCTGTCGTGAAACCAGCACTTTTCTCACGTTATATGGATAACATCGAATAGTACGTATCTTCAAAAGTATATAAATTCAGCCGTCGCATCAGTAATAATATACTCAGTTGGCTCGACGTAGATGATAAGCGCAATGATTTGGATGGCCTTGAGCAGTGGTGTGTTATTGGCATATGGAGATGAACGTAGGATAGTTCTCTTGTCTTCATTTTGGACTCAATAATTTATACACGTCATAATGCAATACATGACACTGCAATGCCGTCCAACCAGCATGAAAAAGACCTCAAAGCCTGGATTTCAAGCCAACTTCAAACCATCTAGGTATTGTGCAGAAACCGTTCAATCTTGCGAAAAAGTAATCAGAGCGATGCAGCGTAAATTCAGCTACTTATCGCAATCAGTGGTAATGCTAATTTACATTGCATTAATAAGGCCTCATAGCGAGTATACTTCGTGAAGTTGGTGTCCTCACTATAAAAGCGACTCGCAGTTAATTGAAGGTGTAAAACATAGGATAACTCGCATAATCTTCGGCTTATCATCCATGACTTACGATGAACGTCGACCAGCTCTCTCTCAATAATTCAAACACTCCAAACTAGGCGAACTCGAGTCGATCTGATCATGATTTACCGCATGGCCTCGTTGACATATCGTTAGACAATTTCTTTGTCATATCAACATCCGATAGCATTCGATATCACGAGCTTAAACTGAAAACTCGACATATCCGTAAACAAAACAGTGTTCGATATAGTTTCACTTTCCCTTCTGTGAACCTATGGAACAGTGTACCATCGAACACGGTCATGGCCCCAACCCTACAGATGTTCAACCGAAAACTCCACGTCTCGCAGATGTTATCTGAGTACTGAGACATGTGCTGCTGTCGCTGCCGGTGTGTCACTTCAGCCTTGAATGTCTATCCCGCAAACAATTGTCAATAGCCGATAAGAATCAGCTAGCCACCTTCCAGATAATGCCAAGCTATACAAAATTCTACTCAATCTCAGTCTTGTTGGATCGTGGCACTGTTAGGTGCTTAATACAAAATTATGGACTGTTTTCGAAAAATCGAAGCAGCGACATACTTTCTCGAAATCATTGATATACCG
The DNA here is from genome assembly GCA_030248225.1 of Trileptium ribeirensis. NCBI lineage: Eukaryota > Metazoa > Nematoda > Enoplea > Enoplida > Thoracostomopsidae > Trileptium > Trileptium ribeirensis. The sequence continues at coordinate 6,756 of JASANE010028865.1, read as the reverse complement.
TCTCTCGCAAAAAGTTACATAACCCTACACATCTCTAAAAATTCTGGCTCAAAAGAATTATGAAATTTTGGCACTTTTTCAATTAGTCGTATGTGGGTCTATAGATTTTTAGGATAGCTGGATACGATGAAAAAAATTATAATTATTGGAAAACAGCCAGTTCGGCAAGTACTAGGGCCCTACAACGTAAATTTTTTTCTTAAAATTATAATTTTCTTGAAAGTTGTGATATTTATTTCAAATGTTTCAACCTAGTGTTATTTTGTTGGAAGACGCACAATTTAAGCATCATTAAGGAAAAAACCTACTGGATGTAACTTCAAATTTGGCAAACTGAACCGTGAAACCAAACAGCAAATTGTTTTCAAAATTTCTTAGCCCATGGAGCTATCCTAAGTCGTTCTGAAAACACTGGATCACAAAGTGTGCAAATTTGTCGCGTGTATAGTAGAATTCACTGAAAATAAAGACACATTTGGCAGTTTTCATAGAATTTCTGTCGACACTTCTCTGTGCCATCACGTATCAAATAGGCGCCTCTATCCCCATATTTGGGCGAAGAAACCGCTATTATGTATATATTGAAAAATTTACTTCAAGAATTAAATGGTGTTTTAGTTTCACTGACTAGCGTTATCTTTCTGTGCCTTCTCTAAATCGCTGAATAGAGGTGGAGTTTGTTGAGATATTAAAGCGCTAATCAAAGGTACAAGAGAGAACACAAGGACAGAAAATATTTTGTTTTTTGTTGTACAAACAGCAATTAATAGGAACAATGCTCCTCTTATGGTTTATCTTTGTTGACTAGGAATTGGAAAACTTTTCTTGCAAATTTTGTCATTACGATATCCAAAAGTCTTGAAATTGGAACTTATTCCAGCAAAAAAATAAGCTGGAACCGGACACAGTTGCAGAACCCGAATTTTGCGGAACCGGAATTACATAAATATGCAAAATTGTCAGATCCGGCTCATGTACCGCTCCTGCAGTCCATTTCGTTGACTTTAGTGTACAGGAAGCTAGGTTTAAAACCTTGAAATAGTCGCAACACGCAGATTACTCGGGGCGTTTCCTCTCGCTGGGAAAATAACTAGTATAATATTTTATGATCTTATGATATAATGATTTTATGATATATATTTATTATACATAAAATATGATATAATTTATATATGTTATCAGAATAATATATATTATAATACAACTATAATTATACATATAAATATAATATATTATATTTATATATACTATCGGAATGATATATACCTATATCTATATATATACCAGGGAATAACCGAAACCAGCAACCGGAACCGTTCATTTAAACCGGATCCGGAACCATAACCTGGTCTTAGAAACTTATATACATAGTAAAACAGATGAAGGAACAAATGACGGTATAGTGGATTTAAAATGTATTAAATTGGATGTTAAACTTAATGTATTGCGATGGCATTATTGTCCTCCTGAAACTTTAAAGATGCTGAGGAACCTAATAATGTTCATCTATCCACCACCAATATGTCGGTTTTTGGACACAAAGAGAAAAAATGTCTTCCACTATACGCCCTTGCGTACACTGCGTCAAATTCAATGTGCTTACAACGCATGGAGCGTTGAATAAACACTTTCGGCCTGTCTCCAGTCGATTCTCTTTACTACACATTCGTTTGTTACATGTTGTTCCGTAGGAAACTTGAAATTATTGGTTTATATGGTTCTAAGAGAAAATAATAGAAGGTAATTTTTTGATCAGTGGTCAGAGACACTGTTTAGGCTAGCGTTGGGCAAACAGTGCCCGTCAGTTAGATCATAATGATATCTAATCAGAATGCTGTAAATGAGACAAACTGTGAAACTGCTCGCATAGCTTTAATAAATACAGTTCACTGCCAAGAATGCAATTTCTAGTGGCGCTACAGATGTTACTTTACTTAAATGTAGACTGATTTACGAAGTTTCCAAGAACTCGAGTCGATCTGATCATGATTTACCGCATGGCCTCGTTGACATATCGTTAGACAATTTCTTTGTCATATCAACATCCGATAGCATTCGATATCACGAGCTTAAACTGAAAACTCGACATATCCGTAAACAAAGCAGTGTTCGATATAGTTTCACTTTCCCTTCTGTGAACCTATGGAACAGTGTACCATCGAACACGGTCATGGCCCCAACCCTACAGATGTTCAACCGAAAACTCCACGTCTCGCAGATGTTACCTGAGTACTGAGACATGTGCTGCTGTCGCTGCCGGTGTGTCACTTCAGCCTTGAATGTCTATCCCGCAAACAATTGTCAATAGCCGATAAGAATCAGCTAGCCACCTTCCAGATAATGCCAAGCTATACAAAATTCTACTCAATCTCATGGATCGTGGCACTGTTAGGTGCTTAATACAAAATTATGGACTGTTTTCGAAAAATCGAAGCAGCGACATACTTTCTCGAAATCATTGATATACCGTCTCTCGCAAAAAGTTACATAACCCTACACATCTCTAAAAATTCTGGCTCAAAAGAATTATGAAATTTTGGCACTTTTTCAATTAGTCGTATGTGGGTCTATAGATTTTTAGGATAGCTGGATACGATGAAAAAAATTATAATTATTGGAAAACAGCCAGTTCGGCAAGTACTAGGGCCCTACAACGTAAATTTTTTTCTTAAAATTATAATTTTCTTGAAAGTTGTGATATTTATTTCAAATGTTTCAACCTAGTGTTATTTTGTTGGAAGACGCACAATTTAAGCATCATTAAGGAAAAAACCTACTGGATGTAACTTCAAATTTGGCAAACTGCACCGTGAAACCAAACAGCAAATTGTTTTCAAAATTTCTTAGCCCATGGAGCTATCCTAAGTCGTTCTGAAAACACTGGATCACAAAGTGTGCAAATTTGTCGCGTGTATAGTAGAATTCACTGAAAATAAAGACACATTTGGCAGTTTTCATAGAATTTCTGTCGACACTTCTCTGTGCCATCACGTATCAAATAGGCGCCTCTATCCCCATATTTGGGCGAAGAAACCGCTATTATGTATATATTGAAAAATTTACTTCAAGAATTAAATGGTGTTTTAGTTTCACTGACTAGCGTTATCTTTCTGTGCCTTCTCTAAATCGCTGAATAGAGGTGGAGTTTGTTGAGATATTAAAGCGCTAATCAAAGGTACAAGAGAGAACACAAGGACAGAAAATATTTTGTTTTTTGTTGTACAAACAGCAATTAATAGGAACAATGCTCCTCTTATGGTTTATCTTTGTTGACTAGGAATTGGAAAACTTTTCTTGCAAATTTCGTCATTACGATATCCAAAAGTCTTGAAATTGGAACTTATTCCAGCAAAAAAATAAGCTGGAACCGGACACAGTTGCAGAACCCGAATTTTGCGGAACCGGAATTACATAAATATGCAAAATTGTCAGATCCGGCTCATGTACCGCTCCTGCAGTCCATTTCGTTGACTTTAGTGTACAGGAAGCTAGGTTTAAAACCTTGAAATAGTCGCAACACGCAGATTACTCGGGGCGTTTCCTCTCGCTGGGAAAATAACTAGTATAATATTTTATGATCTTATGATATAATGATTTTATGATATATATTTATTATACATAAAATATGATATAATTTATATATGTTATCAGAATAATACATATTATAATACAACTATAATTATACATATAAATATAATATATTATATTTATATATACTATCGGAATGATATATACCTATATCTATATATATACCAGGGAATAACCGAAACCAGCAACCGGAACCGTTCATTTAAACCGGATCCGGAACCATAACCTGGTCTTAGAAACTTATATACATAGTAAAACAGATGAAGGAACAAATGACGGTATAGTGGATTTAAAATGTATTAAATTGGATGTTAAACTTAATGTATTGCGATGGCATTATTGTCCTCCTGAAACTTTAAAGATGCTGAGGAACCTAATAATGTTCATCTATCCACCACCAATATGTGGTTTTTGGACACAAAGAGAAAAAATGTCTTCCACTATACGCCCTTGCGTACACTGCGTCAAATTCAATGTGCTTACAACGCATGGAGCGTTGAATAAACACTTTCGGCCTGTCTCCAGTCGATTCTCTTTACTACACATTCGTTTGTTACATGTTGTTCCGTAGGAAACTTGAAATTATTGGTTTATATGGTTCTAAGAGAAAATAATAGAAGGTAATTTTTTGATCAGTGGTCAGAGACACTGTTTAGGCTAGCGTTGGGCAAACAGTGCCCGTCAGTTAGATCATAATGATATCTAATCAGAATGCTGTAAATGAGACAAACTGTGACACTGCTCGCATAGCTTTAATAAATACAGTTCACTGCCAAGAATGCAATTTCTAGTGGCGCTACAGATGTTACTTTACTTCAATGTAGACTGATTTACGAAGTTTACAAGCGCACTGGCCGGTGCTTGACACAATTCATGTTAGCCAAGGTTACGCTAAGTACTTTTACATAATTGATACTCTGTTATCGAGTTGGACCAGTTTAATTTGAACATACCCTGCAGACTTCTGAATGTGTAAAATTGCTGGTACAATCATCGAACTTACAAACTCCTGCAGGTTAAGATGAAAAATTCCTAGTGAAATTATGCGCCCTACTTACGTTTCACACGGCAAATTGCTGAATTAATCTTTTCTATTGCTTAGTTGTATTGGAACTTGATGATTCTATATATGGCCCTGTGGGCCGCATATATGTATAATACATATGCTTGGGGTCACATATGAAGCAAAAATGTGGAAAATTTTTTAAACAGGAATTCCGGTTTCTGTATTGTTTTTGCCTTTGCTGGAACCGCAACCGGAACACGATTTTCGTCGGAAAATTCCGGTTACTCCCTGATATATATGTGTGTGAAATGTTAACCTCGTCGGTAAGATTTGATTGTAGGAGTCTGTAAGTACCGTAAATTGGAAGACTTGACCCATCGTACCGGTCATCCACTGCACACAAGCACCTAGCATTTAATAACTTTCAGCGAACAAAACATCAATTTCCGAACTGTCCGTTGGACAGCACGTAGTCGTTATAACATTTCTCATGGCGGTTGCATTTCTAACCATATCAGTAGTACCTGGCGCACTGAAAAATTCCTACAGCAACTTGTCGTAGACTCTCACTAGTGACGAAATTTTACTGAAACTCGACGGCTAAGGCACTACGTCCCAAGTTTCATGTTGCTGCAAAAAAACGCTTAAGCCGAATAAAACCTAAATTTGTCAAAAATATATAATAAAACTTATAAGTTCTGGATAAAAATTGAAATAAGAACCCAAGCACGAATAATATGTACCGCTTAATAAACGTAGTACCTTTGCAATACATATATATAAAGCGAGTGTATATTTGCCAAGAATCTACCTGATTTTTTGATCATTCCGACGTGACGGCATTGTTAAAGCTTTCGTAAAAAGATCAATGTAAAACATCGGTTTTGCGTCGGTTCCCATTTGATAGCCCATAATTACAGCACCAATATATAAACAAAATGTTAGACACTGCCCGAGGTTTAATATTTCTTACAAAATCAACATGATGATTTCAAAACGCGATACGTAGTCGATAATTGTTAAGCATATTTAAATGTAATGAATTTGTAGTATAATTTATTCAAAAATTTAATATCATCGGTTTTCAAATTTGCACAGTCAACTTTTCACGCCCATAAAGCAGGTATTCACTGGTGTTAGCAATCCTAGTGGCGTTTGGCGTTTCATAGCACAATAATAATTCAGCTATCAATTGTGATATATTATAACGGTGTGTTCATTAATTCGATTAGTGGGCACATTGCGTATGCAGTAGTTCACATTGAGTCCGACTCAGGCGTGGATCTAGGATTTTGAGAAGTGAGGGGTGTAGGCGTGAAAATTTTAGAAAACTCAAAATATTCTCCGAGTCTTCCAACCGTTTACAAATCTCCTTTAAAACTGCTCGAAGTAAAACATGGGACAACCATATAATTTTGTCATGGTCAATAAAATAATGGGGGTCCGCACATCAAGCAGTAACTTGGACTCGCCGAAACTGATGCTGAACCACTGGGGTCTTCGGCAGAAGTTTACAGAACAGCGCACTTGCAAGACATTATTGATGCAGTGTAGCGTCGTCAACTAATTTGGCTTCAGCAGCTGTGTATATACACGTGTACGAGGGTCGTGTTCGGAAAATACTTATGGTATCGGCATCGCAGCGGTAAAAAAGCTTGTGGGAGGAGGGCAGCACTACATTATTTGGCAACGCTCTGTCTGCAAGGATGTGGAGCCGAAATTTCGAGACATTCCGTGTACGAAGTGACGTAAGAGCCCAATCATAGGGATGGTTCTACTGGCTTCAGATGGTGCAGTGCGGAAGCGATGAATTCATTAATGGTAAATGCCCACAGCCGTACCGGCAGGTTACATAGGTCCATCGTGTCTAGAGTGTACGCAATGCTAAGTGTATTTTCCACACCGCATCATGCGTTTTGGATCATACAAAAATGTGCTTGCGCCATCGCATCAAAGAGGACGTAATATGAACACAGCCTTACTATAATTGCCGTTAGCAGAAGACCTTTATTCCAAGTCAGGCTAGAGAAATTACAGAAATAGCACAAGAAGCACAATTCGACAGTCAACAGTAACCATCCATACTAATTAGGAACAAAAGTACTTGAAAATAACCACCGAAACTACAATTATACATTCGACGCAGCATAAAAATATAACAA
>JASANE010028864.1:0-19416 GCA_030248225.1 Trileptium ribeirensis | reverse complement strand
ACCTCTGCGGTCAAATCTTCTTCGGAGTGGGCGTTTAACATGACATCATCATCTAACTGATGGATGCGCGTCCTGTAGTCACCTAGCTTTGTCAAAATCGCCTCTGCATTTTCTGCGGTATCAGCGTCATGGATTACGTTAATTTCCTTAAGCTTTGCTAATTCCCTATTGCAATTGAGTTTAAGGGCCTGGCGCTGCTTCTTACGTAACGACAGTGTACGTTGGTCCATTGTTAAATATTATGTTTAAACCAGGATATGTTGCTAGAGACGTATTGTTTTTAAATAACTTATGTAAATCGCTCCACCGAACGTATTTAGGACGGTAACAAAAACTGATGCTAGTAATAAATCTGTTACTACACCCAAAAAGTGTGTACCTTTCACAGGTAAATAATGTTGACAGGTTTACTCACCGGGTTGAGCAATGGACAATCAAGCATAGGTGTCCGAATTTTGTCGAAGGACCATTTAAGCATTTGAGTAATTTTAATACCACTGGAGAAGCCTCACGCTATAGACTTTAGATCAATCATTGACCATAAACAATCGTTGTACATATTTATATTTTTAATTCACATAACGGGTTTATGAATGGTAACAAAAACAATAAACTGGTATGACAGTAGTTTCACACTTAAAAACATTAACAGTAGAACCTTTCGAGCATTATAAAAATTCCACTGGTTTCCAATACAATAACAAAGTAAGAGTTCAACCAGAAACTAATGTGATATTAAAAATCTAAGCATTAGAGCTTCCAGAAGCGTATTAGAAAGTTTCTAAAAACTAAGTTAACAACGTTGTACAATGAGCTTCAAAAGGGTAAGAAAAATCACATGACTCACATTAAAATTCGACCTAACCTTCCAAAAAAAAAGACAACCTCCGTCATGTATCCTTCGCATCCATGCTAGCTGTACAAAAATTATGCAAATCATGATTGTATTGAAACATTAGGAAACATTATTGAAACATTGTAAATCGTGAGTTAGCGAGTTTCACAACAGATGTAGCTGAAATTGTTAAACTCGTATGTACGAAATGTTGAGAGAATTTTGTAAATTAAGCCTGAATTCACTAACCCGTTTTCTAGCTCCAGGTGTCAATAAAGATTTGTCATAGCGTAAATGGCGGAATCTCCAGCTAAGCATAAAATTAATTTGTAATTTTAAATAAATCATTGAAATATGGTTATACGTTCATATTTTGAGGTATATATGTCCTTATTTAATTCGAATACTATCGCAGGCGAGGATGATTGGCTGCGTGTCATTGCCTGTAACTCAGCACAGCATGTCGGTATGGCCATCTTGTAGTCATGCATGATTAGAACCGAAGTATTTCAAATTAGATCATATTTCACAACATTGAAGACCAAAATGAATGGTAACAGCCGTTGTTGGTATGCATTGATCTGCCAACTATTTCAGCTGATGCGTAATAACATGGGATTCGGTATTTTTTAAAACTTTCTGACATACTTTGTAATCGGTGCTCGGCTGGGGAATATTTACTCGACTTCCTCATTAACAGTAACGCTTGACCAAAAGTGAATTGCAGAATACCAAAAATATAACGTTAGGTTTTAACAGTTATGCTACACTATCTAAAGTTGCGTGCAAACGTACACAAATCTTTTGCTCAAAAATATTTGGAGCTCAAAATTTGAACTCAATTTTTGATTAAAATTGGAAAGGATTTTTGAGTTGTTTGTATATTTGAACATGTGAAGTGAGTTCAAACTTTTGTATTTAATTGCTTTAGCCAATTAAATGCAACGAAACAGATATTGAAGACGTTTGAACTAATATTCAAACTCGCATTAGCAGTGTTAGGACTGTTATCTACTTAAAATTTCTTCGTAGTATATATAAGCAAATTCTTCAATCATTTCTGGTAAAAAACATTATTTGTAAATAAGGATAATTTTCGTTGATGCGCCTGATATTTCGCACGAAAACGAATATTTCAAATTAAAAATATAATTCTTATACGCATGCGGAGTTGTTTTTACTAAACATCTCTTTGTTTAGGATAATATGCCGTTGAATTGGGTGACAAAAATATGGTTCTGTCACGAATACAGACACCCGTAGCGCACGGCACAGGTGCAAACTAAGTTTTCATACTATCATAAACTTAATTATAAAATCAGAGATAAGATACGGTTGTTCTCATTTTTTATCTAAGTTTCATCAGTAATCCTGCTTCACAAGTAGTGCTATTGACTATGCTTGAGACCGAATCTGTGATATATGTTAACTGTAGTGATGTGGACCGGGGGGTCGGACCGTAGTGGACCGCAAATACCCCGGACCGGACCGCTGACGTTGCGGATCGGACCGGTCCAGCAAGGCCGGACACCGGTCCTTATCGGACCGCCCGTGCTTATCTTTACCGCACACTAAATCGATATTTTGCATTAAACTCTCATGTCACCGTCAAAAATATGTTAACGCTTTAACTTATGATGACTCATCATACATTATTGGTGCTTTTATTTTTCTGTTTCAACTTCATTGTGCTGTTATGCTTTTTTATTTTTACGTTGGCGGAGTTAGTGGCACTTTTTGTTTTGTGCAAATTATGTGTATTCCGAAATTTGAATAAAGACATACTAGGCGAATCGCTTTTAATTTTACTAGATATACTCAATTTGGGATACTACTTTAACAAACCGCGGCCGTCTCATGATTTCCTTTTAGTAATATGTAAACAGTTTGTGTTCTGCTGATTTTAGAAAAAACGGCCCTGATTGGCCTGAGGGGGAAAAATCAGAGAAGGGGCCCACCATCTTTTCAGTATAGCCCCATAGTCTCTCGACCCCCAATCATCTCTTACCCCCAAAAGAGATCTCTTCGAGATCAGGGGCGCCCCTTTTCAGGTATAACCTCCTGATGATGCTAAATTATTGTTCTTTCTATTTGGATTTTTTGGGTATAGAGGCTTTTTTGGCAAATTTTTTTCCTAAAGGTCCGCTTAAGATCGTCACCGTCCCTAACCCCCATGGACCAGTTTTTCCTGCTCTTTCCAATGGAAAAGGTTTCAGGGCTCTAGCTCTTCAAGGATGTTCAGGAGAGGTGCCCAATTTCAGGGGTCGGATTATTTTAGAAATATGGATTCGGGTTTTTTACCTTTTTGGACATAACTTTGGATCGAATTGACCGATTGGGCTCTAATTTAGATATGATATAGAAAATGAAATGGCCTCCCTAACCCCCATGGACCAGTTTTTCCTGCTCTTTCCAATGGAAAAGGTTTCAGGGCTCGAGCTCTTCAAGGGTGTTCAGGAGAGGTGCCCAATTTCAGGGGTCAGATTATTTTAGAAATATGGATTTTGGTTTTTTGACCTTTTTGGACATAACTTTGGATTGAATTGACCGATTGGGCTCAAATTCGGATATGATATAGAAAATGAAATGGGCTATACAGGGATGCATGGGGTGTGACGATTACTTTTCGTCACAAGAAGATATGGCTCCCGATATCGGGAATGCAAGCGAAAAATGGATATTTTGATGTTTGGAAATTAGGTTTAGACTGGGTTCAGTTTTAGGGAAAGCTTGAAGTTTAGGTCGGGGTATCCGGAAATACTGCACCGGCAACTGCAGGCGAGGAAGCACCAGTACTGTGCACCCAAAACCGCGGCAGTTAGCCAGCGCAGCGGCTTAGTGCGGGGGGTCCGAGGGGGCAGCCCCCGGCTTAGTTTTACGCTTAGTCTAAGGCTTAGGCTTGGTCTAAGGCTTAGGCTTAGTCTAAGGCTTAGGCTTAGTCTAAGGCTTAGGCTTAATCTAAGGCTTAGGTTTAGTCTAAGGCTTAGGCTTAATCTAAGGCTTAGGTTTAGTCTAAGGCTTAGGCTTAGGCGTAGTATAACGCTTATGTTTAGTCTAAGGCTTAGTCTAAGGCTAAGGCTTAGGCTTAGGCTTATTTTGCTAGGCTTAATCTAGAACTCTATAAGAAAACGTATTACAGACATTGGAACTAACCTCTAGACGCGATACATGTTTCCGATTAGGGCAATGAGTGCACCAACAATATTTTCAGCGAATTGTCGCCAATGAAATTCAATAAGGGTTCGCTAGCATAGGCTATGAGGAACACCTTGGCGTCGCCGAATGAAGATTTTCAAATTTCCCCAGAGACCATCAATGTTTAGCGTATGGGCGTCGGGATTGTCGGAATTAAGGAATTGGCGGTTATGGTGGTTGACCATGGTGTGAGTATATTGTTGGGGCTAGGTAGGCGGCGCAGTTGTTGGATGTAGGTCTGGAAGCTGTTGGTGCTGATGCGGGTTCTCGGTCGGATATGTTGAAATATTAGAAGCATGATTGTGTTTATGGTGCGATTGGGGACGTGGAAGTACCAGTTCGTAATGGTATCTGTGGCGACCCCTGTTTGCAAGCGAATGAAGTTTGACGGCAAGTTGTTGATGTAGCTGAAAATGATCATGAGTGTCGTTTCCAATGTGATCCGGTGACCGGCAAGAAATGAGCCGCTTCGAATAGATAATTTGGATCGGCTATGTTTACAGCGCCATTCGTACTTGTCAAGGCACGCGAGGTCATTGCGCGCAGCCAAATACATCGCGCCGCCACATGTACATTGTTGGTTGTTAGCGATAAGTCTCCATTGGGCAAGCACAACAATAGTATATATCTTCATATGTACTTGTTCTACGCACCATTTGGTTATAAGTCATGCGCAAATTGTTAATATCAGGTTCAGAAAGTATAGTATTAAGGGGCGAAATGTTAAATCTAGTATTTTGAGGTCTGCCACGTGCTGCCATAGCTTAATATTATGCTGTAAAATATAAAAAATGGAAAATAAATCATCAATCGATCAATCGAGCGTTTCCAAAGGGTTACTTCCGAAGTGATTTACTGTTCTTGCGGATAACTTCAGAGGTAGGCCATATATATCTATATAAATGGTACCATTGAGTTTCTCCTGTAATGCTGGATCGATCTAGGTGCATCATGTCTATTTTGCAAATTTTTTTTCAAAATTTTCAGGTGACATTTCACTGTAGCCCAATTGGGTAAAAACAGAAAAAATGAAAAAAAATTTCGGAAAATGGTCGTATGCGATATTTTTGAACTCAACTAGTCGAGCTGAGTCGATTGATACCAATTTCAGTGGCGTGCGACCATTTGCTGATTCGCCCCCCAGCCCAATCAGCGCCGAAAAAACAATGTAAAATTTTTGTATTCAGTGCTGGACCGGACCGGACCGGGGCGGTCCGGGGTCGGACCAGACAGAATGGAAACGGACTGAACCACTATTGAAGCCGGATCGGACCGGTAAAAGTTACCGGGCCGGTCCGGGTTGATCCATATCACTAGTTAACTGCATACCTATTACACGTTTTTATGCATTTGAAAGACTGTGATGATAGGTCTATTTGCTCAGCAGCAGTAGGTACGATTATCGTTTCGCTTAAACTATCTGATGATTTGGTATTATACCTCAATGCTTCGATTAGTTTACGAAAGTAAAATTTACACCATTAGATAATGCCACAGATTACCGCTAGATTTGTGTGTTGCCTTACTCACGAAGGTACCATCAGGAACAGAGTTCACAACTAAAAATTTTTGTGGATTAAACTGTGGATCGAATGTATTGTTATGGCATAGAGCGCTAGGAGGAAAATTCAGGAATATTACTTAATTGCACAGAATTCCATAGAAATTTAACGAAAATCTTATTTTGTGCACATAATGCGCAGGGTGGTAAATTGTTCTAATGGCCCGAACATTGGAATTCTGTACGAAAATACTAGGAATATGTTAGGTTTTGTTGAAAATACATCAGACCATGGGCGCTTAACGGTTCGGCCCTTGTCACCCAAACGATTCAAACAGGTCATCGGTATCAGATCAGGATTTTCTGTCTATTTTAGATTTATTGCCGGTATGATTTACAGTTTGTGGAGATCGTTCGGGCTATCCGACGCAATTTACTGCTGCTGAATTACAGTTTTATTTTATCGTTTTTACTGTGTTTTCTGACGAGCTTTACACATGTGTTTTGAACCAGAGGAGCTGCAGAGGAACCGCCCATGTTGGACGGATCCGTGTCCTCTGTGATAAAATATTTTAGCTGTGCCATGAGCTGTGTGACCTCTATTAGTGGAAGCTTTATACGATTTTTCTCTGTCACGTCAATTTAGATTAGGTGTCAGTAGCATTGCACTTCGTGTTTGATGCACTTTACCGGAATAGCGTAATTGTGTTGTCCTTTAGTCGAGCATGTTCAGGAGGGACCGTGACATATGGTTCTCAGTACGACACTCCTGCGAAGTACAGTTGAGCCCTGGATATTTGATACTTTAGTTATTGCGTTGCAGAGGACTTCGGTGGAGATCGCCGGCTCGACTTTAGAAATGCATCGAGAAAATTACTTAGAGACTTAGAAAACGAAATTTAACATTAATTGACTGGATTAATTCACCTTGGAATTTATAACTGTAATAATATGCCTGGCATTAATTGCTGGTATTCTACTTGCTGATAGTTGATGATTTGTTCCATCATTGTGTGCGATCGACCGATAGGCCATAAGCAATCACATGTGAATACGTCATGGATCGATCGATATATATGTATTATAAATTCATACATTTTGGCCAAAGCAAGCCATGTGAGCTACTATGGCAAGTTCAGATTAAATTCATACGTATGTATGTGACCTCTTGTAGTTTCAAAACTAGTGTCATGACAAAATTATAGAACCCCAACAGGTATGCGTATGTTGATATAACTTAAATAGAACTGGAAAATTGATGTTGGCAAGTAGTGAACGTCAAAATGTGCCCAAAAATCGTGTTCAGACTTTTATTAAAGGATCTTGGCAAAATTTATTATCAAAGTTTACCCTTATCAAAACTTATCGACACAGAAAAATTCGTTATGGCGTTACCAACTTATAAATATGGCCCTACTAAAATAAATGCGAACAGTTTTTTTCTTGTGGTTTACATAGCAGTGACTGCACAAAATTTAACTCCGTCTTTAATCATTGAATTAGAAGAACCCAAGCAGCTTGGTGATCAAGTATTCACAATTGTAAAGTTAGACCTGATTTATTGTTTTTGTACCAAATGGAAATAAATTCTGCGTCCAGGTTCTCTAAACTCTAGATTTAACTTTAGTCTTTAGCTTGTAAACTTATAAGGTCAGTAAATTTAGGAGAACTATAAAGTAATTATCACTTAGAATAGCTGGCGCCCTTTGCATAATTTTGATAAAGTAGATATCCATTGTAGCAGTCCCAATTTTCTACGAAGCATTCCTGCAAGCAGATCAAAAAAATTGGGTGTTTCAAGGAGTATTTAGAGTGATGAACATGTTAAACATGCCATGTTTTCAGTTGACAAAATTGCCGGGTAACCCGTCTTGGCTAGTTGGAAATGTTTTAGTTTTGCTATTTGCATTTCGAATTTTTTTCCTCCTAGTACAAGCGAAGCAAAGCGGGGGCTATACCATGAGTTTGTTTTCGATTGAATCTCTTTGGCGCGAACAGCCTCTTTTCTTTTTACAGTGCAATTAATACTTTGTGAAATAGGTACCACTAGCTATTAAGTGTTGTAACGTGTTAGTCAAATTTATCGTCGAGGACTTTCTTTTATAAAAATCACGAATTGACTCGCACAGAAATTCGCGTCAACATTTTTTCCATTGGTATTCGCATTTTTATGAACGCCAACATATGGAAAGACCACGTGGATTCAGTTGTGAGTAAGGGCATTAAAACGCTTATGGCGTGTAGAGGGATCGTTGGAAAAACATGGGGAACTAATCCCAGGACTGTGGGCTACATATATCAAGTTATTGTATTACCGTCGGTCTGCCGTGGTGCCATAGTATGGTGGCACAAAATGAAATTAAAAACATATGTATCGAAGATTACTTAAGTTTCTAGATTAGCCTGTATTATGATGACGGGTGCTATGAAATCGACACCAACACTGGCCATGGAAGTTCTGTTAAACAGTCTTCCCATTGATCTGTCAGTAGTACAAGAGGGCATACGAGAACTACACAGATTAAAATGTGTGTTTCCAGAAATGTACAATGAGATGCCAGGGAACTATTGTAATATGAATGCCGTAATACGGGAAATACCCTGGTTGAACTTCCCTTGCGATCTAATTTCATTGCAGGCTGTGGGAAGAATCAGCTGGCAAACTGTATTCCCCAGCCGTGAGGGATGGATGAGGGAAACAGAATGTATCAGGAAGAGTATGGATAATACCATTATATGTTATACTGACGGTTCACTTGTGAAGGTAAACGATGTTAAATCTGCTGGAGCAGGTTTCCTGCAAGGAACGAAGAGCTATAGCTATTCCTTAGGCCAATACTGTACTGTGTTTCAAGCGGAGATCTATGCGATAAAGATGTGTGTAGATAATGGATAATGTTGTGGATAAAAATGTTCGTAATATGAAAATTTGTGTATTTACAGACAGCCGTGCTGCTATTATGGCACTCGGCGCAGATCATGTTAGGTCAACGCTAGTTATGACATGTAAAGCAAGTTTGGAAAATTGACAAGGCAGAATGAAGTATTGTTAGAGTGGGTACCTGGTCATAGTAACATTGAAGGTAATGAAAGGGCTGATGAGTTGGCTCGAGCGGGCGCTTCTAAGCGTCCAATTGGGCCTGAACCTATTTTGCCAATCGCCAGAACAGAAGTGACTACAATGATAAAGTCATGGCTACATAGGAAATTCATTAAAAAATGGACACATGAGCTAGCGTGCAAACAGACGAAGAGCATGATAAGTATTCCAGATCATTAACGTGCCAGTTTTCTCATATGTCTCTCGAAGGACAAACTACGGCAGTGCGTTCAAATAATTACTGGACACAGTTGATTAAATTACCACCTACATAAGATAAAAATAAAAGAAGAAAAGAAATGTGATCACTGGGATAATGATGAAACATCAGAACACTTTCTGTACAATTTTGAACGCTTTGCAGATAACAGGCGAATAATACTAGGAGATAAAGCACTGAAGAAAGGTAGCTTGAGAGACTGTGATATCAGGAAACTTTGTAAATTTATTATAAGTACAGGGAGGCTAATGCGCCCTACATAGGAACGCATCACCCGTCGACCTCTCAGGTATCTCAAGCCAAGGTAATGGTTTTCTCTTTGCTATTTATTACAAATATGAATGGGCTAATGCAATTGGCAAAGATTAATTTTGCCTCCGCATGTTCTCTATGGCCCAGTAACTCATTATCTATCTATCTATCTATCTATCTATCTATCTAACATAGGCTCTGCGCTGTTTAAATGAAATGCGCGTTCGCTTTTGTCACAGCCGTGAGGTTGTGACTTTATTTTCGGATTTTATCTGACTGTGTATGACATATGTTTATCTTTATTTACTTGAAAACGGTATATCAACAGTTCTACTGAACACACTTGCGTTACCAAGTTTCAATATATTACTATAAATTAGAAATATGTGTAATGTTTAGTTTCGGACATTGTCGTTGCATCACCCTGCAAAAACGGCGACTGCCCTTCGATGGAAGACCAGTAATAATTCCATTACGCCACTCGTCGCTGTTGATTTTCAGACAAAAAATCTGTTAAATATCACTTTTGAAACTATACACTGTTGCCAAATTAAATAGAGCTAAAGCCGTTGCACCCAAAATTTGTGTGACTAGTCAATAAACGATTATCTATATAGTATATTAAATTTCCACATGTGATCTCGACAGATGATTTTTGCTTTAGATAGTCAATCTGCTGTCCCTTCCTCTGTACCAGATGATTACACAAAAACTGGTCTTATATGCCAAATTAAGATCTCTGAAGTTGAATTTGGTGATTATTGCGATGCAAGAACGGATGCAATTTTATTTGCTTACAAAATTAGTATTCATAAACCGTTTGACAAAATAGTTAATCAATTTTGTGAGTAGCCCACTGTAAGTCGCTCGCGTTATAATCATGCGGCTTAGGGTGTTTCTCGTTTTGGGTTCTGATTATGTTGTGAGTTTTTTGCTAATTTGAAAATAACCGTCATTTACAATAGATGGACAAAATTTTTAGGTCTTAACACGTTCTATCCACATTACCGTCATTAATCAACATATGTATTGTCCAACATGCGTAGCAACAAGAAACGTTGCTGCAGGCACAGTGCATTGAGCACAATAGCACATTTCTTTTGTAAACATTTTTTAAGAAAAATCAAAGCTAGACTTGGACCAAAAATTGTGTTCGTAAATCTACTTTCCGACTAATCCAACTTGTATTTATTTACAGTCTTTCTTACATATTTTGTAAACGTGAACTGAGATATAGTCCAATTAGTTCTCTCGCTTTGTTTTCTTTTGTTTCTTCTCCGTCTGTGTTTTGGACTGCAAGATATACTTCGTATGCCGCAATATGCTACTGCCCGTCATCTGCATACATAACTACGTAAATGTATACAATTCTCTGCTGTATAACAATGTTCTGGAACCTATTTACGCTGTTTATGTTTGTATTTACCAAAGCGTGCAAGTATTTATCATGTGTTCCTAATAATTTACAAATTCAACCGCCCACCGCACACACCTCCCCTGCCGAATCCATCTTCAAATTGCCAAAGCCGACGGGCTTTGAACAATATTTGCAATAATATTAAACACGCGAATTATCCATGTTGTTTACAAAATAATAAGTGGTCATGTTTCATTTGGTATTTGAATTTTCGATGTTTTTTAAGTGTATAGCGATCACCGCATGCAGAAGGAAATTGTTAGAAAAATAATGATTTCTGTTTACGCAGTTTGCATAATATAACTTGCTATTTAAATTCGCATGAGTGCTCTGTTAGTTAAGCTCAATAAAATAAATTTTCGACGCTTATCTTTATTATTGGGAACATCAGTTGCTTGGTTGTTGCAAGATGTCCATGCACGGTTTTTTGATAAGTATTTGTATAATTCTTCTAGGCGTTGTTTTTGTAGATAGGTTCATTGGTACCGTTGATTAAACTAGGCAACCCCAATGTTCCTGTGGCTTTAACCACACCAAGTTAACACTCAACACTATTTGGACGACTTCCCAGTATTGATATGTTTCACTTTGTAAAAAGAGTGGCTCATTTCGGTCAGCTCTAACGAATGTTTATATTAGGTGCTATGTTAACTCTTATTATTGAATTGGAAAGATATAAGTGAAAATCACAATTTAGGGTGATACCATTTTGAGATACATTTGGTCGCGCTGTTAGATAATATACAATCCTTTATGATACGACCACAGTAACATTTTACAATTACGAAAATTGTGCGACATAGCTATCTTGTTTTTAGTTAACACCAGACCAGTCGTAAGGTTTAATGACCCCGATAAATAACATTATTTAAATAAGGAAAACATTTACCTCTTAATGGATCCGTTTCGCTGAGATGTAAACAACTATATATTCCGTACTAACTTCACTGTGCAACTTATAACGGTTAGCCTATACACAATTTGTAATTTGAAACACTGGAGGCAATTTAAGCTTCAGAAGTGAATAGGCTGTAACGTTGTGTCAATTCGTGGAAAATTATACGAGACAGCGGACAGCCACAGACTAATTTTCAACTACTTATAAACGCCAAGATGAGTCCATATATTTTGTTTTCAGGTAAACTTGACCTTATTTCAGCTTCAATCTGTGCTCAACAGAAGGGTAATAAAACAGTCAAATGTTCCGAAAACGTTAATTTAGCAGTTAAAATATGTATAATTTGCGTGATTCATATTGGACGCTTTGTTTTAACCGCATTCCATGTGAAATGATCAATGATGCTTCAGAATATCTTGTCTTTTAAATCACTCCAAGTCGAAGATTGCATCAATTAGTCGATATGTTCAATGTTGTGTTCGTTGCATTATTGTTATATTGTTTAAGACTTGAAAACTGACGAAAATTGTTGTAGTCAAATTTTAGTCCGCACAAGACTAAGTTAATTACGATAAACGTAACAATTCGGATGACTGTGTGCTTAAAATAATTTCTATGAAGCTAGGAAAAAAGACAACATATACTTTCGTCCCTTAGCGAAGATTTTACTTCCATGTTCTAGCCGTACACGCAAAAACAAATACATGTGATCGCGCAATAAACTTTTGTTTAAATCAGTTCATTTGTTAATTTAAACATTACAACAGCAAACTCCGCCAGAACATGTAGTAGTTTTGAATTTGAGCGAATATTCATAAATACGCATTGAACTTGACGAAATATATGAGTTTAAACCCCACTTACTACCTCGTTAACATGAGTGCAGGAGTGCTAGGACTGTTATATCATCATAAAGACTGAAAATTCTTGTACAATCGATTCGTTCATTGCCAAGTTGCAAAGGATATATAAAATCTCCTGCTGGGTTTAAAAGCGAAACCGTGTTGATATCAGTTGATATCGACAACTGTGCGCTATTGAATTACAGCACAGTTACTTTCTAGATTCTTGCCCATGCAGCAATCGAAAAAATTTTATAGCATAATAATTATATTTTTTGTTTCCATTTGTTACTATATCACATATGTAAATAGTCAACTTTGGCACAGTTTTGGGCCATAATATGAGTTTTATATAGCTTAATTTCTCCTAAAAACAGCAAAATTAAGTTCATGAACACACACAAATTCGTACCTATTTGAATGGTACAATCATTACCAATTTGCAGATGAAAACCGCAAAATTTCCACTGATTTTAGTTAAAAATAAGAAGCTTGCAATCCTAAGCGTAACTATATACAATTACGCTTGGATATGTTTACCATTAATCACATGCCAAAGAAATATATAGTGACATTCGCCATTCGATTAGTGTATTATAGATGATCCAATTAAATTTTTTGGTTACATGTTATATGGTGCAAATCTTTCAACCACAATTGCTATTGGTAATTTTTACTAACATGGATGTCTTTATCTTTAGTTCTCGTTTTGTGGTGCATTTTACCTAGAGTAGTATTTGTCAGATTCTCTTAACTTTAAAATCCGTACAGCTGGAGGCTACTTTAGACGTATGGTTGTAACGTTTGCACAATGAACGACTATATATAATCAACTAATGTGTGGTGGTAATGACCACACCTATATTACAAGTGTAATGGTAGCGACTATGTCAAGATTGTGTCCGCAATGGTAACGACAATATCTAAGTTTCATGCTCTTTGATAGCCACTATATTTACATCGTGCGTGCAATGGTAGTTACTGTATCCACATTTCGTATGTTCGATATGATATACGAATTATATATATGGTAGTAACAATTACACGAACTAAGTAGTTATTGTTATCATTTCGCATGAAATGTAGATGTGGTCGCTACCAATAGATAATCATATTGTAGATATTTAAAAATGTTGACATAGTCGTTACCATTTAAATTGTAGTGTAGATATGGGAACTACAGTTGCATATTAGTTGAATAATATTACGAAGAAGCATTTCAAGCAATAGTTTGCCGATCCGATGAGTTGGGGTTTTACGTCGACCCGGTAAACGTACACATGGATTTTGAACTGGCCGCGATGAACGCTGCAAAGAACATTTTCGGAGACAACATTACTTGTAAAGGTTGTTTTTATCACTAGACACAAAGTTCATGGCGAAAAACTTAAAGCCTCGGTCTGAAGGAACTTTATCAAACTGATGACAATTTTAAGCATTTCTGCAGAATGATGGACGGTTTGGCATTTCTCCCGCCCGCAGAAGTTTCGGTAGGTATAAAATACTTGCAGGAAATTGCAACTCCGGAGGCTCAGCCGCTTATAGACTATTTCGACAGCAATTATGCGGCGTTTACGTTATATAACGCCCGCCATGTGGAAGATTTGTCCACGTGTGGTCATGACCACACCATGGTGCATGGTACTCGGACAGGCATACAGTACAGCACAAGTCATGGTGTCGCTGACACCATGTATATTACACTATGGTGTCTTCGACACCCTATGTTTGAATACTTATTTAAAAAAGGGCGGGAAATCTAGCTAAGTTAAATTTCAAATGATTTACGCTAACTGATTGTAACCCATAAACCCTTCCGTTGAAATCTTTGCATAGAATGTGCGCGGACAGGTGTTAAACCGTATAAACACCATACAACGGAAAAAACGTAAAGACATCTTCCCAAAAGACCTTCATCGAAGTTAGCTAAGAGCTAATGGTGTCCATGACACCATGTATAAATGCTGATGGTGTCCGAAACACTATATAGAATTGCTTAGAATACAGTGTGGGTGCTCTGTACACTATATCGTTAACGGTGTTAGGCAGGCTGTACGTGGACAAAACTTCCACATGGCGGGCAACTTATAACGTAAACTCCGCATTATGTATCGGGTACTTTCCGGTCAGTTTGCGGCCCTCACAGCAGGCGACACAAATGAACACAGTTTGAATCCGAAGAATGGCTCCGAAGTATGGTATTGAACAGTGGAATGTTCACGAAGCTATGAAGAAGAAGCTAGTGGGTGCCCGCCTCAAAAACGTGTGAAGCGAGTCACAACCCAGCTACAGGAAAGGCTCCAGAGAATGTGTCAATCAAGAATTTCCAATAACAAATCAATTGAGGAATTTTTGCAAGGAATTGGACACTGCATACGGTACTAATTAGTAACAATATGAGTATGTTTGTAATGTTTTATGAAGTTATGCTTGCATAGCCAATTCGAATTAGGTAGGGCTTCTCTCCTGGAGGGCTTCTTTCGGGTAGGGCTTTTTTCCGTAGGGATTTTCTCCGTAGGGCTTTTCTCCGTGCACCTAGTTGTACATATAGTGCTTGCAAAAATTAGTTCTACATATAGTGCTTGCAAAAATTGGCAAAGTAAAGGAAACCCTTGGGGATGGGGCGGGTAGTAGGTCGTCAACTGTTTTCATTGCCCGTCCCCTGGAGGACATTCCCCAAGGGTGTCTACCCCTGAAATGTCCTACCGCGCCCCGCCAACTCCAGCTACCCCCACCGAAAAGCTTCGTAGCGTCAGCACGTACGGACCTTTACAGTCCAAGTTACAATCTATATGAGCCATTTTGTAATTTTAGTTTGAACCTCTTAAACACTTGTCTCTTCAATAATAAGTGAGCCACCTTACAGGAGTATTGCAATTTCTGTGCGTTAATGAAGATCTATTCCGGGGGGGGGTTTGGATTTTTTGCTGCAATAATACGTGAGTCACTATACAGCAGTATTAGAATTCAACTTTTTTATCACCCTTATCCTAGATGACCGTGCATTTTGTTTGTGGGTGTGGAGGGAGGGGTCATTCGATCAACGTTTTGATATGCTCACATTCAAACCTGACCAATTTCGCGGGGGGGGGGGGGGGGGGGGGGGGGGTTTGTGCACCAATAGGTGCAATCAATAGTTCATGATAAACCCTTGAAAAAGAGACACTCATTATATTTACTGAAGGATGCAATCTTCGACTTGGAGTGATTTAAAAGACAAGATATTCTGAAGCATCATTGATCATTTCACATGGAATGCGGTTGCAAACAAAGCGTCCAATATGAATCACGCAAATTATACATATTTTAACTGCTAAATTAGCGTTTTCGGAACATTTGACTGTTTCATTACCCTTCTGTTGAGCACAGATTGAAGCTGAAATAAGGTCAAGTTTACCTGAAAACAAAATATATGGACTCATCTTGGCGTTTATAAGTAGTTGAAAATTAGTCTGTGGCTGTCCGCTGTCTCGTAATAATTTTCCACGAATTGACACAACGTTACAGCCTATTCACTTCTGAAGCTTAAATTGCCTCCAGTGTTTCAAATTACAAATTGTGTATAGGCTAACCGTTATAAGTTGCACAGTGAAGTTAGTACGGAATATATAGTTGTTTACATCTCAGCGAAACGGATCCATTAAGAGGTAAATGTTTTCCTTATTTAAATAATGTTATTTATCGGGGTCATTAAATCTTCACGACTGGTCTGGTGTTAACTAAAAACAAGATAGCTATGTCGCACAATTTTCGTAATTGTAAAATGTTACTGTGGTCGTATCATAAAGGATTGTATATTATCTAACAGCGCGACCAAATCTATCTCAAAATGGTATCACCCTAAATTGTGATTTTCACTTATATCTTTCCAATTCAATAATAAGAGTTAACATAGCACCTAATATAAACATTCGTTAGAGCTGACCGAAATGAGCCACTCTTTTTACAAAGTGAAACATATCAATACTGGGAAGTCGTCCAAATAGTGTTGAGTGTTAACTTGGTGTGGTTAAAGCCACAGGAACATTGGGGTTGCCCAGTTTAATCAACGGTACCAATGAACCTATCTACAAAAACAACGCCTAGAAGAATTATACAAATACTTATCCAAAAACCGTGCATGGACATCTTGCAACAACCAAGCAACTGATGTTCCCAATAATAAAGATAAGCGTCGAAAATTTATTTTATTGAGCTTAACTAACAGAGTACTCATGCGAATTTAAATAGCAAGTTATATTATGCAAACTGCGTAAACAGAAATCATTATTTTTCTAACAATTTCCTTCTGCATGCGGTGATCGCTATATATACACTTAAAAAACATCGAAAATTCAAATACCAAATGAAACATGACCACTTATTATTTTGTAAACAACATGGATAATTCGCGTGTTTGATATTATTGCAAATATTGTTCAAAGCCCGTCGGCTTTGGCAATTTGAAGATGGATTCGGCAGGGGAGGTGTGTGCGGTGGGCGGTTGAATTTGTAAATTATTAGGAACACATGATAAATACTTGCACGCTTTGGTAAATACAAACATAAACAGCGTAAATAGGTTCCAGAACATTGTTATACAGCAGAGAATTGTATACATTTACGTAGTTATGTATGCAGATGACGGGCAGTAGCATATTGCGGCATACGAAGTATATCTTGCAGTTGCAAAACACAGACGGAGAAGAAACAAAAGAAAACAAAGCGAGAGAACTAATTGGACTATATCTCAGTTCACGTTTACAAAATATGTAAGAAAGACTGTAAATAAATACAAGTTGGATTAGTCGGAAAGTAGATTTACGAACACAATCTTTGGTCCAAGTCTAGCTTTGATTTTTCTTAAAAAATGTTTACAAAAAAAATGTGCTATTGTGCTCAATGCACTGTGCCTGCAGCAACGTTTCTTGTTGCTACGCATGTTGGACAATACATATGTTGATTAATGACGGTAATGTGGATAGGACGTGTTAAGACCTAAAAATTTTGTCCATCTATTGTAAATGACGGTTATTTTCAAATTAGCAAAAAACTCACAACATAATCAGAACCCAAAACGAGAAACGCCCTAAGCCGCATGATTATAACGCGAGCGACTTACAGTGGGCTATACGCACAAAACTCAATTAACTATTTTGTTAAACGGTTTATGAATACTAATTTTGTAACAAAATAAAATTGCATCCGTTCTTGCATCGCAATAATCACCAGATTCAGACTCTCAGAGATCTTAATTTGGCATATAAAGACCAGTTTTGTAGCGTAATCATCTGGTACAGAGGAAGGGACAGCAGATTGACTATCTAAAGCAAAAATCATCTGTCGAGATCACATGTGGAAATTTAATAATGTCCCAACTATATAGATAATCGTTTATTGACTATGTCATCCAAATTCAAATTTTAGGTCAACGGCTTTAGCTCGTATTTAATTTGGCAACAGTGTATAGTTTCCATTAAGTGATATTTAACAGATTTTTTGTCTAAAAATCAACAGCGACGAGTGGCGTAATGGAATTATTACTAGTCTTCCATCGAAGGTCAGTCGCCGTTTTTGCAGGGTGATGCAACGACAATGTCCGAAACTAAATATTACACATATTTCTAACTATAGTACTAGCAATATATAAAACCATGCTAACTCAACTGTATTGAGCAGAACTGCTGATATATCATCTCTAAGTATATAAGGATTCTAATTTATCATGCACAGTCATACAAAATCCGAAAACAATGTCACAACCTAACGGCTGTCACAAAAGCGAACGCGCATTTCATTTAAACAGCGCAGAGCCTATGTTAGATAGATAGATAGATAGATAGATAATGAGTTACTGGGCCATAGAGAACATGCGGAGGCAAAATTAATCTTTGCCAATTGCATTAGCCCATTCATATTTGTAATAAATAGCAAAGAGAAAACCATTACCTTGGCTTGAGATACCTGAGAGGTCGACGGGTGATGCGTTCCTATGTAGGGCGCATTAGCCTCCCTGTACTTATAATAAATTTACAAAGTTTCCTGATATCACAGTCTCTCAAGCTACCTTTCTTCAGTGCTTTATCTCCTAAGTATTATTCGCCTGTTATCTGCAAAGCGTTCAAAATTTAATATAAAAGAGTTCCTATGTTTCATCATTATCCCAGTGATCACATTTCTTTTCTTCTTTTATTTTTATCTTATGTAGGTGGTAATTTAATCAACTGTGTCCAGTAATTATTTGAATGCTATACTTGCTCAAGTTTGTCCTTCGAGAGACATATGAGAAAACTGGCACGTTAATGATCTGGAATACTTATCATGCTCTTCGTCTGTTTGCACGCTAGCTCATGTGTCCATTTTTTAATGAACTTCCTATGTAGCCATGACTTTATCATTGTAGTCACTTCTGTTCTGGCGATTGGCAATATAGTTTTAGGCCCAATTGGACGCTTAGAAGCGCCCGCTCGAGCCAACTCATCAGCCCTTTCATTACCTTCAATGTTACTATGACCAGGTACCCACTCTAACAATACTTCATTCTGCCTTGTCAATTTTCCAAACTTGCTTTACATGTCATAACTAGCGTTGACCTAACATGATCTGCGCCGAGTGCCATAATAGCAGCACGGCTGTCTGTACACAAACAAATTTTCATATTACGAACATTTTTATCCACAACATTATCCATTATCACACACATCTTTATCGCATAGATCTCCGCTTGAGAACACAGTACAGTATTGGCCTAAGGACCTAAGGAATAGCTATAGCTCTTCGTTCCTTGTCACGTTCCTGCTTCAGGTACATCTCCGCAACATCGTATTACCTTTACAAGTGAACCGTCAGTATAACATATAATGGTATTATCCATACTCTTCCTGATACATTCTGTTTCCCTCATCCATCCCTCACGGCTGGGGAATACAGTTTGCCAGCTGATTCTTCCCACAGCCTGCAATGAAATTAGAGATCGCAAGGGAAGTTCAACCAGGGTATTTCCCGTATTACGGCATTCATATTACAATAGTTCCCTGGCATCTCATTGTACATTTCTGGAAACACACATTTTAATCTGTGTAGTTCTCGTATGCCCTCTTGTACTACTGATCAATGGGAAGACTGTTTAACAGAACTTCCATGGCCAGTGTTGGTGTCGATTTCATAGCA
Source organism: Trileptium ribeirensis (assembly GCA_030248225.1). Taxonomy (NCBI): domain Eukaryota; kingdom Metazoa; phylum Nematoda; class Enoplea; order Enoplida; family Thoracostomopsidae; genus Trileptium; species Trileptium ribeirensis. The sequence continues at coordinate 7 of JASANE010028864.1, read as the reverse complement.
CCCGTCA
>JASANE010028863.1:0-22924 GCA_030248225.1 Trileptium ribeirensis | reverse complement strand
ATTGCTATTGGCTAAATCACAACTTTCGCTAAAGAATTTATACCTGTACAGTATTCTAAGAAAGCTCGGTTTCTTGCTCCCTTTATTGGCTAAATCACAACTTTGTACTAAGAATTTATACTTGTACAGTATTACTAAGAAAGTTCTGTTTCTTGCTCCCTTTATTGGCTAAATCACAACTTTGGCTAAAGAATTTATACCTGTACAGTGTTACTAAGAAAGCTCGGTTTCTTGCTCCCTTTATTGGCTAAATCACAACTTTGGCTAAAGAATTTATACCTGTACAGTGTTACTAAGAAAGCTCGGTTTCTTGCTCCCTTTATTGGCTAAATCACAACTTTGGCTAAAGAATTTATACCTGTACAGTGTTACTAAGAAAGCTCCGTTTCTTGCTCCCTTTATTGGCTAAATCACAACTTTGGCTAAAGAATTTATACTTGTACAGTATTACTAAGAAAGTTCTGTTTCTTGCTCCCTTTATTGGCTAAATCACAACTTTGGCTAAAGAATTTATACTTGTACAGTATTACTAAGAAAGTTCTGTTTCTTGCTCCCTTTATTGGCTAAATCACAACTTTGGCTAAAGAATTTATACCTGTACAGTGTTACTAAGAAAGCTCGGTTTCTTGCTCCCTTTATTGGCTAAATCACAACTTTGGCTAAAGAATTTATACCTGTACAGTGTTACTAAGAAAGCTCCGTTTCTTGCTACCTTTATTGGCTAAATTACAACTTTGGTTAAAGAATTTATACTTGTACAGTATTACTAAGAAAGTTCTGTTTCTTGCTCCCTTTATTGGCTAAATCACAACTTTGGCTAAAGAATTTATTACCTGTACAGTGTTACTAAGAAACCTCGGTTTCTTGCTCCCTTTATTGGCTAAATCACAACTTTGGCTAAAGAATTTATACTTGTACAGTATTACTAAGAAAGTTCTGTTTCTTGCTCCCTTTATTGGCTAAATCACAACTTTGGCTAAAGAATTTATACCTGTACAGTGTTACTAAGAAAGCTCGGTTTCTTGCTCCCTTTATTGGCTAAATCACAACTTTGGCTAAAGAATTTATACCTGTACAGTGTTACTAAGAAAGCTCTGTTTCTTGCTCCCTTTATTGGCTAAATCACAACTTTGGCTAAAGAATTTATACCTGTACAGTGTTACTAAGAAAGCTCCGTTTCTTGCTCCCTTTATTGGCTAAATCACAACTTTGGCTAAAGAATTTATACTTGTACAGTATTACTAAGAAAGTTTCTCACTGCCCCTAGGTTAATGGCAACCTCGCTAAAGAATTTATACCTGTACAGTGTTACTAAGAAAGCTCCGTTTCTTGCTGCCTTTATTGGCTAAATCATAACTTTGGCTAAAGAATTTATACCTGTACAGTGTTACTAAGAAAGCTCGGTTTCTTGCTCCCTTTATTGGCTAATTTACAACTTTGGTTAGAAGTAATTTATACCTGTAAAGTGTTCCAAGAAAGCTCCATTTCTTCTTGCTCCCTTTATTGGCTAAGTCACAACTTTGGCTAAAGAATTTATACTTGTACAGTCTTATGAAGAAAGCTCGGTTTCTTGCTCCCTTTATTGGCTAAATCACAACTTTGGCTAAATAATTTATACCTGTACAGTGTTACTAAGAAAGCTCGGTTTCTTGCTCCCTTTATTGGCTAAATCACAACTTTCGCTAAAGAATTTATACCTGTACAGTATTACTAAGAACTCCGTTTCTTGTACCAGTAAATTACAACTTTGGTTAAAAAATATATTGTACAGTATTACTAAGAAAGTTCCTGTTTCTTGTTACCTTTATATTGGCTAAATCACAACTTTGGCTAAAGAATTAATTACCTGTACAGTGTTACTAAGAAAGTTCTGTTTCTTGCTCCCTTACTGGCTAAATCACAACTTTGGCTAAAGAATTTATACCTGTATAGGTGTTACACTAGAAAAGCTCGGTTTCTTGCTCCCTTTACTGGCTAAATCACAACTTTCGCTAAAGAATTTATACCTGTACAGTATTAACTACAAGAATGGCATCTTGCTCCCTTTATTGGCTAAATCACAACTTTGGCTAAACAATTTATACTTGTACAGTATTAACTGACTTTTTATGAGTGTACCTAGCCAAAAACAAAGTATGAAATATCGAAATATTTGTCAGATTGCCTGATGTTTCTGTATCCCAGTATTCATGCTTCGCTGTCGAAAGTTATACTTCTGTAAAGTTTTCAGATAACAGTGTGATAATGTTTTTCAAGAGAAATTTGTCACAACAACTTAATTTTTGGTTGCGGTATTTACTAAATAAACCACAAAATCACACGGTAAACGCTGATTATATAGCTGAACTTAATACTACATAAATATATGTGCGGGTATATAAATAACAACTAGCATTCATTTCAAATAATTCGAATACGCAGTTACAATTTTGTTACACCAAAATAAGAGGTAACTTTGTGGTTAAAAACGTTCGGGCTGGGATTTGGCCCGTGCAGTCTTCAGCTCATCTGCATCAAGGCTTGTAACCTGGGGGTGCGAGGGGGGACAATCCCCCCGCACCCCTGAATGCGTTTGCCCCTGAAGAAACAGTTCAAAGATATCCATCTCATATTCTCTAACTGCTCAGTGGCTTTTTATTTGTAAGCAAAAAATACAAAGAAATTAAACGGTTTTTCTGCTTATCAGCTGTCTTAATACAGCTTTTTCTGATTATGTAGGACTGTGTAAATTTTAGGCAATTTTATAATTTAATAAATCTAACAAATTATGCATCTCTGAAGTTGGCTTGAGTCCTGGGCTTGGTCCCCTAAAATCGAACTCTGGCCACGTGCCTGACTACGTCAATGAGTATATACTTGTGAGAGAGACACAGTAGCCGGTCAATATAGAGCATACTATACTATTTGACAATATGTTTTTGTACGGCATTGATGAAGATAATTAATAGCCAGCTTACTCGGCAACGAATTCCACTTCACTGTTTGCATCGTCGGCACGATGCAGTAATGCTCCAAGTAACGCAATGTCGTCCTAAATAGAGATATTTTGGTATTTACTAGTGCAATCGCAATGAAACAACCCAGACCATCAATTCAAAGTACGCGATAAATTCAAAAATAGCTACATTATATCAATCAAGAAAGATCGCCTCTTTTCCAAGCAAGCAAAACGCCGGGGAACGATTTTGAGCCTGGCAGGGGTAGAATAGCACAAGAATCCGTAATAAATCTTCACTCTATTCCCACACATCCCTTGAAGTGAAATAATTATCTGCTAATATTTTCTGAAGGAATCCACATGTTCGTTTGTATAAAGCGGTACCTTGACTCTTGCGAGACTACGAGTCGTGTACATCAGTCTGACGTACAATAGAGATCCACTTACGTCACGGCGCAGTTCGCTAAGGACAGTGTGATGATAAACCGGACCAAAATATTTAAATCAACTAACTCTGCGGCATTTTCCATGAACTGCATGGTGCAATACTAAAACCCTCTGACATAGTGCTTAGCACTTACGGTCGAAATTTCTGACTTGGCGAACAACATTGTTTGACAATATATATATTCATCTAGTGGTAAGTTTTGTTCTAGATTCAAAATAGTGCCCAGGCTATGGCGTTTACTTGTTGGCACGTTGCTTTGTTACTAAATAGGCACAAATACTTGTACGCCGTATAACGTCGATGTCATTAGAAAATAGAAGAGCTTGATGTTGGGTGTTTAAGAAGGGTGGTTACCTCAGGCTAGGCTTGACAATGTTGTAAAGCCGGAGTGTAGATTAAAGTTTAAAATATCGACAATATGTGCGATTTACCAGTCTACGTCTGTTAGGATTAACATGTAAACCACATATGCGCTAACTTATTTTGTAAACATACATTACTAATCGAAAAATAAATCATTAACACATAATTTATTAATAATCTATACATTGTTCAACAGTAATTGATGAACAATATATGATGAAAATTCATTTATTTAAATCAAAATGGGTTGTTCAAAGTTATCAAGAAAATTATATACGTAAAGTGATTTCTCAAATTTAATTGGGGCTAACGTAAGGATAATTTTGTTATATAATAAAAATATAACTATATAATTGTTATGTAATAGACAAATTTCCCTGAAAATCAATTTAACTTCTATTATACAAAAATTAGGGTTATAAATCAGAGGTGCTAATACGAAATTTATATTTTAGTTCACTTGGAACAAGTTTCTGACAATATAATTTCAGCATCAATTCGTCGCTAAAAACTCAATTCGTCGCTAAAAACTCAATTAAATTCGTCGCTAAAAACTCAATTCGTCGCTAAAAACTCAATTAAATCCATCGCTAAAAACTCAATTCGTCGCTAAAAACTCAATTCGTCGCTAAAAACTCAATTCAATTTGTCGCTAAAACTCAATTCGTCGCTAAAAACTCACTTAAGTTCGTCGCTAAACACTCAATTCGTCGTTAAAAACTCAATTAAATTCATCGCTAAAAACTCAATTCGTCGCTAAAAACTCAATTCGTCGCTAAAAGACTGCCATTTATTAGGAGTAAACATTATAGCATATCGCTGTTCGGTCTTTGGCTGGAGCCTTGTTCCACCATCCAGCTCTCTGCCGATAACAACATTTCAATTTGTCTAAGCTCTAAGTATTTCATTAGAACCTATCTTACCATTGTACTGGCACTAATCGAATCTGTCGTTTTCATTATCACAAGGAGGCCTTCCAGATAATCTGGAACTATCTGCAATATAATATGAAATCTTATTATTAATTATTTCATATAATTATTCAGTATAAATTAATATATATATTCAGTAAAGAGTTCAGAAACGGATTATAATAACTACAATAATGAGACATAATTCAACTTGAGAAGACGTCAGAACGATTTTCAGGGCCATGAACACATATTAAGATGTTTTCACGACACATTATTATTATATGTGGGGTGTTCCAGAAGTAAGTAACTTGCAAACGTATCCCAGTGACATGTTAACGTAGAAAATTAACTTCATTGCAGCAAAAAATAGCAATGTGAACAATTCTGGTACAAAATTATAGATGTTGCAATAAAATTATTTCTAATATCCAAGTATAACTATCTCTAATCAAACATTCGAATAGAAACGTCAACCACGGGAGGTTCTAGCTTGCGCGCGCATTTCTAATCAATATGTAAGATGTATGTCGTATTATTCCTAAAATGTCAGTTTTGGTGTAGCTGGTAGAAGAAGTTCGTCCTTTGTGCAGTGTTCACACTATATTGCAGCTATTAAATATCAAATTTTATTCCCAAAACCACTTGTCAAATACAGGCTTCAAATTTCTTATAGAGGGTTACAAATTAATCGTTGCAAATGCCTCTTAGCTGAACCTAAGGATGATAAAATTGCACCTTTACACTTGATATTATATCTGCCACCATTAAGAGATTTTGTACAAAATTTCTATTCGTCCGTTTACAAAAAACAATTTGCAATTTCTGCTAGTTAAAATAACCTGCAGAAGTTTTAGAACACGCAGATAGCGACAAAACGCATTGGAAAATAGAAGCATCGTTAACATATTAACGATTCCTTAAACCTTATTCCTTAAGAATGAACACTTTATTCCTTAAAGCTTAAATCATCGCTGTTAGTTTGTATACCTCAAAATCTAATTAAATTTGCTTATTTTAAAATTTCAAACCTTTATGCTCCTCTTGTGAAATCATACGTCATAATTTTGAAATTTTTAATCTAAATGAAATTCCAGTGTGTAGTACCTGATAGTACATGACATCGATATAAAGATCATTGTCGAGACGAAGCGGGTGAATCCAAACTGTCCGTTTCATAAGAAGGAAAAATTCACGACGTTGGTTTTCGAGCTCGGTTGTCACGTCCAAAATATATTCATCGTTCGACAGGAGTTTCATTTGATTTTCTACAACAAAACAATAGCAACAACATGTATGTGCATTCCAGTCCAATTAGTTTAAAGAAAGCATTTGCTTAATTTCTTTTGATTGTTATAAAATATTGAATACTATCAAGAGATGCTATACATACACAAAACTAGAAACGGAAAATAGAACATCAGCATTTAATTTCAGCATTACTGTTCGAAAGTTTTTTAGCAGAATAAATATAATAAAATTCGTTACACGATTAGTGGGTCGATCCCAGTAATAAATTAGCCATATTGACTCTATAATTGGTAACCTATACTGATACAATAGCAATACTAATAGAATGGGGTATGTAGAATATTTAAAAATGTACCAAATTGTGCAACATATTGCCAGTTAGTTAAGTATTCTAGCAAGCAGATGCAAGAACAAAATCGCTCTAATCCCTAGTCAGTGAATAGGGCTATTTCAGTGATAATACTCATGCAACTTAATAATTTGGACTAAATGAGATTACTAGTCGCCATGTTATAGATGATAATAATGAGATTCGAGATGATTGATGATTTTGGCTTTAAAATTTAAAGTGGCAAACATTGCTCGTGACAGGATAACTGTAATTACAGACAAAAGTATGTATTAGTATTTTTAAAAATAGGGTCCTGAGGGCCCTAAGCATTAAAGTATCCAGTATACATGAAAAAATTCGCAGTTGGCGACCGGGAATAGCAGAAATTTATTGTCAGTGCTTGCAATATTTAATATTTCCAATTATCTACATAGTAAATCCAAGGGTGATACAGAGCTAATCGTTCCCATCTTATATTATTATGCGAATTTGATGCCACATTATAGACATGAAACAAATTTGAAAACTTTGGGAGTTTGGCTACATGGCTAATCTTCAATACACTTGCTACATTGGACAAACGATTGCCGTTTTGTTGATGGTGCCACCATCCAGTTACTGATATCACTGCAAGACATAAAATGGTAAAATGCAGTATTTATGAAAAAGAGCTAAAAATATCTTACCAAAATAAATTATTAACTTGGTCGACAAACTAACCTGATTCGTCGACAAAACTTAAGCTGAATTCTTGTTGTTCGATCGGTGATCGAACGTTCAATTCGGTGCACAATTCTTGGATTACTTCTTCCACAACCTGAAAATAACAGATTCGTCAATTATGAAAACCAGAAAATAGATGCCTCATGCTTATTTGTGAACTAAACATAAACAAATTAATGGACAAAAACACAGAAATGTTATAGTTAACAATAATTAATATTTATCATTATATATCTAAAAGTTGCTACAGCAGAGGTTTTCTTTGTAATAAATTGGGGATCGGTTTATTTGATGTCTTTCACGATAAGAATCGTGAGACATGCGCGTAAAGCATTGTTCGGATCAATAAAAATTTACATATTTTAATTATTCAGTAGTTGTAAGCTGCAAATTATCGTGGTATTTTTTGCATTTCTTAGCACTCTTTTTACAAATTTGCCTAACTTCATGTCAAATATTGTTTCATCTATTCAACTTAGACTAGTTTTTGTTCATATCCAAGTGTACAATGTCACTTACCGTTACCGTTTTTGTATTTATAACCTTCTTTGTACCGCCGGGCAAGTGATAGATTTGTCGCTTCAGATTCTTACCGAGCTGAAACATTGTAACTCTATTACGATTACAAAGCGGATTTTTGGTAAAAATGACTACGGACAATTATTAACATATTTAGCCAATGCAACTGAACGGATGGTTGGCTTTGCTAGAACTAGTTTGTTTTTATAGCTAACTGTTCGTTCGGACATTTTAGCGCACCGCTTAAACTATATATAAACTGTGATGCAAAAGATATATTGCATAACGCAAAAAGACATTCAAAAGCAGAGACTTGTCATTTTTATATTTACAAATTTTATATGTGTCAAAATATATTTATATATTAAACATCAACATTATACAGCTTAGCAGTATCAGCGAAACAGCAGCCAAAGTGCAGGAGCTGCAACGAATGTAAATCCTTCAAACACAGAGTAAATAATAAGTTCGCTAATTTTTATTAATCTTACTTAATTTTAAATCTATTTTCATTCTAATATTCTATTACGCTAATCGTGTATGTTTCTATTAAAACTTTGAGTTCTGATTTTGCTCAATCCCGCTCAGTTTAAAGTTGTAATTCTGACAATCTTTAACGGACGGCTAGCTAACTAGGATTCTTTCTAATATAAAAAGCAGCAAGCGGGTATTGCAGCCGTTCGTTCGGAAACTACAGAATTTAAACTGTTTTTTACAGAAATGATTTTTGGATGACATCCTGTGGTAAAAATTAAACAGTATGAGCTAAGTTGTTGCGTATTGATTAATTAATTTTGTGAAAACATACCGTGACGGCTTCGATTTCTTTAGGACCCAACAAAAACTTCCGACCTCCATATTTGAACGTCTTCTTTAAGTTTAGCAGACATACGGCAGCAGTTCCTTAAACGACTTTAAAAATTCGAATGTATTGGTTAAGTATGCGCTAAAGTAAATTAAATTTTCAGCATTCATGATAAGCCTTGTGACACCAGGATAAAGATTAATGCCGGCTCACTTATTCCTTTTGTTCTTAAATGGACATATCTGTCACCGCGTACGTTGCTTGGCGAGTTGATTATTTGTCGTTCGGCGTGCGATTTCTCTGCACGCGTGTTGTTATTTATTCGCATTGCAAGGTTCCTTAAGAAATAAAAATATCTCCTAAATAGGGTAGTGAGTATTGTGCGAAACCCCTACCCGAACGAACTAGGTTCAATCCGCCAATTTGTTCAAGATTGTTCAAACCATACTTTGATTCATAAATGGAAACAGTTAAATTATTATGCCTATTTATTTGTTAATTTGTTTCCCGTAAATAGTATTTACGTTCAAATGTGAAACAGCAACAAGAAACCAATGTGTCAAATTACTGTTACCATATTTTATATCAGGTAAAAATAGTTACAATGTTTATAAAATTTTGAAAGGTGCAAAAAACAGAACTTTGAGTACATTACTGCGATTTTAGCAGACAAAAAGGGCACGATAGTGCAAAAGAACTGTGCATAATACAATGAAACGTAACAAATAATTTACTGAGGCAAAAATGAATTATACTATTATTAACAGTTTTTTGTGCTAGGTATGTGATCTTAGTTAAATAGTGTAATAAAGCCTAACTAGGACTTTGGTATTGGGGAGTGTAGTTTTGGTATCGACACATATAACACTCGTCTGAAACAGAGTTTGGGTTTTACATATAGGTTGCTTGAATTATTACAGGCCAAGCTATAAAAATGATGAACCGCCATGTGTAACTTCACCTAAAGTGATTGCCTAAGGAGTTTAAAACATTTACACCACCCCTTAGATGTTTTTACGAAAGCTACGATGATAATAAATTTTTTGTTAAATCATTTGCTAGTAAAAATAGAAAGGTTTAACAAGTGCTTATAATAGACTGATTTAGCCATTTCAACTAGATTTTCGACATGGGATTTTCGTCTACTTATCGATATGAAGCGTATTAGTAAATGCAACTATTTTTAAGTTAAGCCCGACAGGATCATACTGAACTTATTGCATCGCTGAAGAATGATTAACCAGGAAAATCTTGAATTTTCGTCAAAGCGAACATAACTATTCAGTATATACAAATTTTTCTTGATTACTCATTTCCGATTGTTTGAATATCAGCCATAAGTTTCAGCAAGAACTTGCGCAGGTTATGCTCGAAGTTAAATAAAGTAGGCTTTATTCAGGTCCTTCAATATTTAGATTTATATCTTTTCTGTAAATAATTACCCTTAACATTGTCTACAAATTCGCTATTAACTAAAAAATTATTGCAATTAGTGAAAATAGAACATAGTAGTTGTTTACCATGATAGGCGCGTCGAGTATCACTGGCGGCATCGTTTAAATATTTGTACAAGTATGGCTTGAGTACGTCTGAGCAATCGAAATAAGCAGTGAATATTGAAAATAGACGCCAACCGCGTACTGCACTTTCACTAAAACAAAAGCAACAACAACAACAACAACAACAACAAAGCTGAAGCCAAATCAGTTGACCAAAAATGCAACGAATATCCTGTAGCATTCGGATCAAATTCCAGGTATCATTAGCTAAATAAATCTTTCGTTTGTGTTCGCCTCCTTAATAAAGAAAATATGGCAACAATTTGGTGGAATTTTCAGTGTTTGACACAAATTCTTCAGTCACTACTGGTTTATTTCTAGCTAATTTTCATAAACAATATAGCAAGGATTTTCGTGATATTACGGACGTTGAATGATATTCTAGCCAAACAACAATAAACATTTGTTTGTGCGCGATGATCATTGGTTCCACACGCTGTTTACCTATGTAATCTGCGTGGTTCCTAGGGATGTTTAGAACCACCGCAGATTACACACATCTAACAGCAGGGACAGTAATGCAAGCACCATTGACTATGTACTTTTTATGAGCTTAATCCTAAGGTCTTAATGTGCCACTATTTATAACAGATGATATCGTTTAGTTTCTTTAGTACAATACAACAGCTAAAACTTTACACACAATAACAAATAAACGGCTGAACCGTACTCACCCTGATTGAGAAGCTTCTGAGGCCTAATAAGGTAGCACCCTAATGTAGCCTACGTGGTCCCGAGAGTTGTTTAGTCGCAACATAGAATACACACTTAATACACCAAATATTCCCACAAAATTATCCACCAAGATGTCCAATGCTTTATTAACTTATTCCTAGGGACTTAATATATCACCACTTATAATGCACACTTTTATTTCGCAAGCTACAACGAATTACAAACTACATTAATTAAACACATAAACGGCTGAACCGTACTAACCTGGACTGCGCAGCTGCTGAGGCCGATTGAGGCTCTGATCTAGCTGCTCAACCGCTTAAATACCCGAGCTATAATCTACTCCAAATTTTTTCCCTGGTTGATTTCTCTAAGAGATCGAAATTACACAATAAGTTTTCCAAATTTTACTCCGGTTCTATCTCCCGTAAATTTTCCTCTTAAACCTAAGTGAATTTTAGTCGTTAGAGAATAAGTTTTTGTGAATTTTCCCGAATGCTTAAGTATAAACAAAATTTAAGATTTTATACGAAAATCCAGCAGATACACATATTCGCTAATGTAGGCCTAATCTTAGGGCACCCAAACCTTACACTCAAATTCAATATATTTAAATTCTATACCTTAAGCTCACATAAAACTCTCGTAATTCCATTTACTCCTGTAAAGCTCCCTCAGACTTAGCTATGTCTTAAAATGCTTCTGCTCCCTGTATAAAAATTCCAACATACAAACAAAATACATTAAGTCCGCATTCGTATCGTTAGCGGTAAACAAAACTATGCAATATTTTCGAAACAAGTGTTTCAAAAGGGGGTAAACCGCTAGACAGTAATATATGGTTATCAAGTGGGACGACTATTCTGGACTTTAAGTCACATATTTTTTCAAATAAGTCTCTGTATAACATTCTTCCTGACGTAACTTGCAGCCATGGTTCATTTCAGAAATTTGTTTTTTCCCCTACCATGTTTAAATTAAAATGATTTTTATCCATGTTCATGAATTTCTATTTTGGAAGTCCAAAACCTCACCCATCAGCAATATTCTATGGACATTTATTAAAATATTGTTTATTATCTGTGTCAAGCATATACTGTATAATATGTGCTTGGTTGTTGATTGTGAATGTGTATAAAAATGTTTGTATTGTACATGTTTATCTCTATGTGTGTATACATAATATGTTTATGAATGTGTTGTGTGTCGGAACGTAGTGTATGTATGCAGTACCTTCTATTTTGTGTTTACGTTTGTATATAATGCGGACTTAATGTATTTTGCTTGTATGTTGGAATTTTTATACAGGGAGCAGAAGCGTTGCAAGACATAGCTAAGTCTGAGGGAGCTTTACGGGAGTAATGGAATTACGAGAGTTTTATGTGAGCTTAAGGTATAGAATTTAAATATATCGAATTTGAGTGTAAGGCGGATTGCCTCAGCATTAGGTCTACATAAGCGAATATGTGTATCTGCTGGATTTTCGTATAAAATCTTAAATTTTGTTTATACTTAAGCATTCGGAAAATTCACAAAAACTTATTCTCTTAAACGAAATAAAATCACTTAGGTTTAAGAGGGAATTTTACGGGAAGTGGAACCGGAGTAAAACTTGGAAAACTTATTGTGTAATTTCGATCTCTTTCAGAAATCAACCAGAAAAATTTGGAGTAGATTATAGCTCGGGTATTTAAGCGGTTGAGCAGCTAGATCAGAGCCTCAATCGGCCTCAGCAGCTGCGCAGTCCAGGTTAGTACGGTTCAGCCGTTTATGTGTTTAATTAATGTAGTTTGTAATTCGTTGTAGCTTGCGAAATAAAAGTGTGCATTATAAGTGGTGATATATTAGTCCCTAGGAATAAGTTAATAAAGCATTGGACATCTTGGTGGATAATTTTGTGGGAATATTTGGTGTATTAAGTGTGTATTCTATGTTGCGACTAAACAACTCTAGGACCACGTAGGCTACATTAGGGTGCTACCTTAGTAGGCCTCAGAAGCTGCTCAATCGGGGTGAGTACGGTTCAGCCGTTTATTTGTTATTGTGTGTAAAGTTTTAGCTGTTGTATTGTACTAAAGAAACTAAACGATATCATCTGTTATAAATAGTGGCACATTAAGACCTTAGGATTAAGCTCATAAAAGTACATAGTCAATGGTGCTTGCATTCTGTCCCTGCTGTTAGATGTGTGTAATCTGCGGTGGTTCTAAACATCCCTAGGACCACGCAGATTACAACAGGCAAACAGCGTGTGGAACCAATGATCATCGCGCACAAACAAATGTTTATTGTTGTTTGGCTAGAATATCATTCAACGTCCGTAATATCACGAAAATCCTTGCTATATTGTTTATGAAAATTAGCTAGAAATAAACCAGTAGTGACTGAAGAATTTGTGTCAAACACTGAAAATTCCACCAAATTGTTGCCATATTTTCTTTATTAAGGAGGCGAACACAAACGAAAGATTTATTTAGCTAATGAAACCTGGAATTTGATCCGAATGCTACAGGATATTCGTTGCATTTTTGGTCAACTGATTTGGCTTCAGCTTTGTTGTTGTTGTTGTTGTTGTTGTTGTTGCTTTTGTTTTAGTGAAAGTGCAGTACGCGGTTGGCGTCTATTTTCAATATTCACTGCTTATTTCGATTGCTCAGACGTACTCAAGCCCATATTTGTACAAATATTTAAACGATGCCGCCAGTGAATACTCGACGCGCCTATCATGGTAAACAACTACTATGTTCTATTTTCACTAATTGCAATAATTTTTTAGTTAATAGCGAATTTGTAGACAATGTTAAGGGGTAATTATTTACAGAAAAGATATAAATCTAAATATTGAAGGACCTGAATAAAGCCTACTTTATTTAACTTCGAACATAACTGCGCAAGTTCTTGCTGAAAACTTATGGCTGATATTCAACAATCGGAAATGAGTAATCAAGAAAAATTTTGTATATACTGAATAGTTATGTTCGCTTTGACGAAAATTCAAGATTTTCCTGGTTAATCATTCTTTAGTGATGCAATAAGTTCAGTATGATCCTGTCGGGCTTAACTTAAAAATAGTTGCATTTACTAATACGCTTCATATCGATAAGTAGACGAAAATCCCATGTCGAAAATCTAATTGAAATGGCTAAATCAGTCTATTATAAGCACTTGTTAAACCTTTCTATTTTTACTAGCAAATGATTTAACAAAAAATTTATTATCATCGTAGCTTTCGTAAAAACATCTAAAGGGTGGTGTAAATGTTTTAAACTCCTTAGGCAATCACTTTAGGTGAAGTTACACATGGCGGTTCAGCATTTTTGATAGCTTGGCCTGGAATAATTCAAGCAACCTATATGTAAAACCCAAACTCCGTTTCAGACGAGTGTTATATGTGTCGATACTAAAACGTAATACTCCCCAATACCAAAGTGCCTCAGTTAGGCTTTATTACACTATTTAACTAAGATCACATTGTGAGCACAAAAAAGTAGAATTCATTTTTTGCCTCAGTAAATTATTTGTTACGTTTCATTCGTATTATGCACAGTTCTTTGGCACTATCGTGCCCTTTTTGTCTGCTAAAATCGCAGTAATGTACTCAAAGTTCTGTTTTTTGCACCTTCCAAAATTTTATAAACATTTGTAACTATTTTTACCTATATAAAATATGGAAACAGTAATTTGACACATTGGTTTTTTTTTGTTGTTTCACATTCAACGAAATAATATTTACGGGAAACAAATTAACAAATAAATAGGGCATAATAATTTAACTGTTTGTTCTACATTTTAGCGCACCGCTTAAACGTATATAAAAATTGCTGACGCAAAAGATATATTGCATAACGCAAAAAGACATTCAAAAGCAGAGACTTGTCATTTTTATATTTACAAATTTTATACGTGTCAAAATATATTTTATATATTTAAACATCAACATTATACAACTTAGCAAATAATCCAGCGAAACAGCTGCCAAAGTGCAGGAGCTGCAACGAATGTAAATCCTTCATCACAGAGTAAATAATAAGTTTGCTAATTTTTATTATAATCTTACTTAATTTTAAATCTATTTTCATTCTAATATTCTATTATGCTAATCGTGTATGTTTCTATTAAAATTTGAAGTTCTGGATTTTGCTCTAATCCTGCTCAGTTTAAAGTTGTAATTCTGACAATCTTTAACGGACGGCTAGCTAACTAGTATTCTTTCTAATATAAAAAGCAGCAAGCGGGTATTGCAGCCGTTCGTTCGGAAACTACAGAATTTAAACTGTTTTTTACAGAAATGATTTTTGGATGACATCCTGTGGTAAAAATTAAACAGTATGAGCTAAGTTGTTGCGTATTTATTAATTAATTTTGTGAAAACATACCGTGACGGCTTTGATTTCTTTAGGACCCAACAAAAACTTCCGACTTCATATTTAACGTCTTCTTTAAGTTTAGCAGACATACGGCAGCAGTTCCTTAAACGACTTTAAAAATTCGAATGTATTGGTTAAGTATGCGCTAAAATAAATTAAATTTTCAGCATTCATGATAAGCCTTGTGACACCAGGATAAAGATTAATGCCGGTTCACTTATTCCTTTTTTTCTTAAATGGACATGTCTGTCACCGCGTACGTTGCTTGGCGAGTCGATTAATTGTCGTTCGGCGTGCGATTTCTCTGCACGTGTTGTTATTTATTCGCATTGCAAGGTTCCTTAAGAAATAAAAATATCTCCTAAATAGGGTAGTGAGTATTGTGCGAAACCCCTACCCGAACGAACTAGGTTCAATCCGCCAATTTGTTCAAGATTGTTCAAACCATACTTTGATTCATAAATGGAAACAGTTAAATTATTATGCCTATTTATTTGTTAATTTGTTTCCCGTAAATAGTATTTACGTTCAAATGTGAAACAGCAACAAGAAACCAATGTGTCAAATTACTGTTACCATATTTTATATCAGGTAAAAATAGTTACAATGTTTATAAAATTTTGAAAGGTGCAAAAAACAGAACTTTGAGTACATTACTGCGATTTTAGCAGACAAAAAGGGCACGATAGTGCCAAAGAACTGTGCATAATACAATGAAACGTAACAAATAATTTACTGAGGCAAAAATGAATTATACTTTGTGCTAGGTATGTGATCTTAGTTAAATAGTGTAATAAAGCCTAACTAGGACTTTGGTATTGGGGAGTGTAGTTTTGGTATCGACACATATAACACTCGTCTGAAACAGAGTTTGGGTTTTACATATAGGTTGCTTGAATTATTACAGGCCAAGCTATAAAAATGCTGAACCGCCATGTGTAACTTCACCTAAAGTGATTGCCTAAGGAGTTTAAAACATTTACACCACCCCTTAGATGTTTTTACGAAAGCTACGATGATAATAAATTTTTTGTTAAATCATTTGCTAGTAAAAATAGAAAGGTTTAACAAGTGCTTATAATAGACTGATTTAGCCATTTCAATTAGATTTTCGACATGGGATTTTCGTCTACTTATCGATATGAAGCGTATTAGTAAATGCAACTATTTTTAAGTTAAGCCCGACAGGATCATACTGAACTTATTGCATCGCTGAAGAATGATTAACCAGGAAAATCTTGAATTTTCGTCAAAGCGAACATAACTATTCAGTATATACAAATTTTTCTTGATTACTCATTTCCGATTGTTTGAATATCAGCCATAAGTTTCAGCAAGAACTTGCGCAGGTTATGCTCGAAGTTAAATAAAGTAGGCTTTATTCAGGTCCTTCAATATTTAGATTTATATCTTTTCTGTAAATAATTACCCTTAACATTGTCTACAAATTCGCTATTAACTAAAAAATTATTGCAATTAGTGAAAATAGAACATAGTAGTTGTTTACCATGATAGGCGCGTCGAGTATCACTGGCGGCATCGTTTAAATATTTGTACAAGTATGGCTTGAGTACGTCTGAGCAATCGAAATAAGCAGTGAATATTGAAAATAGACGCCAACCGCGTACTGCACTTTCACTAAAACAAAAGCAACAACAACAACAACAACAACAACAACAAAGCTGAAGCCAAATCAGTTGACCAAAAATGCAACGAATATCCTGTAGCATTCGGATCAAATTCCAGGTTTCATTAGCTAAATAAATCTTTCGTTTGTGTTCGCCTCCTTAATAAAGAAAATATGGCAACAATTTGGTGGAATTTTCAGTGTTTGACACAAATTCTTCAGTCACTACTGGTTTATTTCTAGCTAATTTTCATAAACAATATAGCAAGGATTTTCGTGATATTACGGACGTTGAATGATATTCTAGCCAAACAACAATAAACATTTGTTTGTGCGCGATGATCATTGGTTCCACACGCTGTTT
Source organism: Trileptium ribeirensis (assembly GCA_030248225.1). NCBI lineage: Eukaryota > Metazoa > Nematoda > Enoplea > Enoplida > Thoracostomopsidae > Trileptium > Trileptium ribeirensis. The sequence continues at coordinate 6,043 of JASANE010028863.1, read as the reverse complement.
ACCTATGTAATCTGCGTGGTCCTAGGGATGTTTAGAACCACCGCAGATTACACACATCTAACAGCAGGGACAGTAATGCAAGCACCATTGACTATGTACTTTTTATGAGCTTAATCCTAAGGTCTTAATGTGCCACTATTTATAACAGATGATATCGTTTAGTTTCTTTAGTACAATACAACAGCTAAAACTTTACACACAATAACAAATAAACGGCTGAACCGTACTCACCCTGATTGAGCAGCTTCTGAGGCCTACTAAGGTAGCACCCTAATGTAGCCTACGTGGTCCTAGAGTTGTTTAGTCGCAACATAGAATACACACTTAATACACCAAATATTCCCACAAAATTATCCACCAAGATGTCCAATGCTTTATTAACTTATTCCTAGGGACTTAATATATCACCACTTATAATGCACACTTTTATTTCGCAAGCTACAACGAATTACAAACTACATTAATTAAACACATAAACGGCTGAACCGTACTAACCTGGACTGCGCAGCTGCTGAGGCCGATTGAGGCTCTGATCTAGCTGCTCAACCGCTTAAATACCCGAGCTATAATCTACTCCAAATTTTTTCCTGGTTGATTTCTCTAAGAGATCGAAATTACACAATAAGTTTTCCAAGTTTTACTCCGGTTCCACTCCCGTAAAATTCCCTCTTAAACCTAAGTGAATTTTAGTCGTTAGAGAATAAGTTTTTGTGAATTTTCCCGAATGCTTAAGTATAAACAAAATTTAAGATTTTATACGAAAATCCAGCAGATACACATATTCGCTAATGTAGGCCTAATGCTTAGGGCACCCAAACCTTACACTCAAATTCGATATATTTAAATTCTATACCTTAAGCTCACATAAAACTCTCGTAATTCCATTACTCCTGTAAAGCTCCCTCAGACTTAGCTATGTCTTAAAATGCTTCTGCTCCCTGTATAAAAATTCCAACATACAAGCAAAATACATTAAGTCCGCATTATATACAAACGTAAACACAAAATAGAAGGTACTGCATACATACACTACGTTCCGACACACAACACATTCATAAACATATTATGTATACACACATAGAGATAAACATGTACAATACAAACATTTTTATACACATTCACAATCAACAACCAAGCACATATTATACAGTATATGCTTGACACAGATAATAAACAATATTTTAAATAAACGTCCCCATAGTAATATTGCTGATGGGCTAGGTTTGGACTTCCAAAATAGAAATTCATGAACATGGATAAAAATCATTTTAATTTAAACATGGTAGGGCAAACATACTCTGAACTTACCATTGTCGCAACCAGGAAGAATGTTATAGAGTACTTATTTGAAAAAATATGTGACTTAAAGTCCAAAAAGTCGTCCCAACGATAACCATATATTACTGTCTAGCGGTTTACCCCCTTTCGAAACACTTGTTTCGAATATCTTGCATAAGTTTTTTGTTTACCGCTAACGATACGAATGCGTTTTTGCAGCAAACAAAATATTGTGGATTGCTATTACAAATAAGCCTATTGAAGGACTGGTGCACCAATAATCAAACCCGCATTGCGCGATTGCAGTCGGTCCACGCAACCGCCTCGGTATATAGAAGTTGTTGCTCGATCTTTTAATGAATCTCCCAAAGAGAGCGAAGAACAGCGCAAGTACAAGCAGGCATCTTACTAAAAACCTAGTTAACACAACAGTTCAAGATGTGCGCTGGTACCATTTGATGGCAGCGAGCATTAAACATTGGTCAAGTACAAAGCTGCATTTTAATTAATCTTTTAGTATTACCAGCAGCACATTACAGAAATTTCGTACACAAGTATGACTGCGTCATCCATATGTACTTTATTTTATCCGACGACGTGCTCGTTGTTCGACCAACATCCCGAAGAATTGTAAGAGGTATTCCCTAGATTCTCTTCTTTGAGGGCGCAAAAAGTAACTCGCTGCCAATAACCAATGAAAATAGCAATCACTGGTGGTTCATACTCCTGCTCTAATCTGGATTACTTTTTTGAGTTAGTATTTTGTCTTAACAAAACAAACGCTGTTGGGCAAAGCTTACGGTTTTGGCGTTGAAAATGTTTAGATAAAGAAATTTTCGTAGACCATAGGTCTCTTTAAAAACGTGAGGACATTTCAGAGGGCTTAACGTCTTACACTCAACGTCTTTCACTCCACCCCCCCTTTTGTGAAAAATCCCAGAGAGAGTGAAGGTTCCTGCCTTTCCCTTGTTGCCACACCCTTGAACTCTTGGTGTTATAAATAGTTTGGAAAATGTAATTTAATTATGTCCAGCTTGTACGGCTACATCAAACAGGATGTTGCAATCTAGCATGCCGGTACACTAAAGTGGACGTAGTTTGACTAATATTGTGTCACCAGCGGCATCGTGCTATCAGAGCTTTGCTCTCAATTCTTATTTTTAGACGGAATAGGATGTCAGGACAAACACCGTTACTGACTAAGGTGTTATATCAGTTAATGTACACTTACGGATGTGGGCTTTTGTTGTTTGTCGTTTGCTTCATGATTTGGCAATATACTTCGTCTCGCAATGGAGTATGTTTATTGCACACCTGAAAAAAAATTGGTGGTTATCAAATTACCCTATCTGCTTCTTGTCCAAATTGTGGAGTAAGATGCTTGTTGTGCCGCACAGCGATGGTGCGTTAGAATAGAGAGAAGTATTGCAGCTTGTAATCCTCTGGCTAGTAGTATATCTATACCTCTGGTGAAAAAATGATTTGCTTCATTCGCAGTGTTTGAGCTAATCTAACTATTTAATGAAGCCCAAAATTAAGCCCTGTTGCTTGAAATTTGGGGAATAGCATTGCCTCTACGTGTTATGGTTACTTTGGCCTAACGTTAAAGCTTGTGTGCTGTCACTCAGTTGATATTCTGATATTGTTGCTTACCGTTAAAATCTCGTAAACACAGTCGGATATTGTTTGACCTTTTTTCAACGGAAGATCTTGCATATATTGCATGATAACTGAAAATAATTTATGGAATATTGTATTTTATAATCAATAAAAAATTGCAATAATACAAACGTTTACGAAATTTATCAGGTCTCAACCAATGTTGGTAGTATAGATTGTGAGCTATATTACCGTTTGATACTGTATTCAACTATTAGTTTTACTGTTCGGCACAGTTTTCTTAAACTCCAACAGGGTCTACCAGAATATAACTAAATGGTATGATTTTATATAAATATTGCAAGTCACAGTGCCATATTTTGCACAGACCGACACAATCCGCTAAATTTCTCGCACCAAAGAAGTTCGGCTTTATCTCATCATGTTGCCAACTATTCTGCTCATAGTAGTTATAACACGATTTCCGGTTCGTTACTCTTCGTTTATCGCCATATATAACTGGTCTCGTGTTTTCGAATATTATAGACACCATACAACTTATATAACCATCTATTCTGTTTTCTGCCAATTCCCACGGCATTCACATTGCAACCCCTTAAACATGGTAAAGTTTCCTAGCAGAATTGCTGAAACTTACATGTAAAACATTCCGGTGCGAGTCGATTGTATTCCGGGTTTTCGAGTTTAAGCAGTGCGTGCGGGATTATTACCTGAAACACTATTAGAATATAAGTAAGTTATAACGATCGATGAACATCGATTTACAAAATTGCTTTTGTGTGAAACAGACAAGCTTGAGTTTGGACCCAAGTCCTATTATGCTCAATTGGACCCTATTTGCCCACCCGTTTATCATATACGCAATATTACTAGATGCTCAAACAATATAGTTAGGTTAGAAAAACGATTTTCATTTATATGGCAATATAAGTTTATGGATGAAAAGAAAAGCAAACATATTAGCAAATTTAATATGAACTTTGTCGAAAAGGTTTCACTTAAAACTTTGCGTCAATCCTAAGCAACAAATTTAAGATTGAAATTTCAGAGGCATTATGTGTATATCCACCTCAAAGTAATGAGCGGTTATTGAGCTGAATGCACGGTAAAAACACAGCGGTGAACTATTAAAATTTGAACTCATTTCAGGTAATCTCAACTTATTCAAATACCGTTTTTCTGCGAGGCAATTTCATCGTGGCGTTTTTCCGGTGAATTGTCGAGATTTTGATACATGTTTAATAACGTTTTCGAGCAGAATTTTGATCACCCATACACGGGCGAGCGGCATTTTACCGAAAGCATGTTTGACCGGTAAATTTTCATCACCCATCTATGGGCTACGACCTGCTGTAATAAACATTGTGTATCGGCTAACATGGGTAATGGGCAATAATTACATTTATTGCTCGGCTATCAACATTGATTACAAATCATTTAATGACTGAATTTATAGTAAGGTACTTCTTTATTACCGACGGACGTTGTTGTATGTTGAATCATTAGATGAACGGTATTGGATGATTTTGGTCAAACTTTAAATCCAATCATCGCTCTTTAGAAAATGTGAGACGATATGCAATGTTTATTACAGCAGGTCGTAGCCCATAGATGGGTGATGAAAATTTACCTGTCGAACATGCTTTGGGTAAAACATCAATCGCCCGTGTATGGGTGATAAAAATTCAGCTCGAAAACGTTATTAAACATGTATCGATATAAAGACAATTCACCGGAAAAACGCCACGATGAAATTGCCTCGCAGAAAAACGTTTTTTATTTAAGTTGAGATTACCTGAAATGATTTCAAATTTTAATAGTTCACCGCTGTGTTTTTACCGTGCATTCAGCTCAATAACCGCTCATTCTACTTTGAGGTGGATATCTACACCGTAATGCCCGAGCAATTTCAATTATAAATCTGTTGCTTAGCAATTTACCCAAAATTTTAAGTGAAACCTTTGCGACAAAGTTCATATTAAATTTGCTAATATGTTTGCTTTCTTTCATCCATAAACTTATATTGCCATATAAATGAAAATCGTATTTGCTAACCTAACTATATTGTTTGAGCATCTAGTAATATTGCGTATAAGATAAACGGATGGGTAAAAAGGGTCCAATTGAGCATAATAGGACTTGGGTCCAAACTCAAGCTTGTCTGTTTCACACAAAAGCAATTTTGTAAAGCGATGTTCATCGATCGTTATAACTTACTTATATTCTAATAGTGTTTCAGGTAATAATCCCGCACGCACTGCTTAAACTCGAAAACCCGGAATACAATCGACTCGCACCGGAATGTTTTACATGTAAGTTTCAGCAATTCTGCTAGGAAACTTTACCATGTTTAAGGGGTTGCAATGTGAATGCCGTGGGAATTGGCAGAAAACAGAATAGATGGTTATATAAGTTGTATGGTGTCTATAATATTCGAAAACACGAGACCAGTTATATATGGCGATAAACGAAGAGTAACGAACCGGAAATCGTGTTATAACTACTATGAGCAGAATAGTTGGCAACATGATGGGATAAAGCCAAACTTTTGTGGTGCGAGAAATTTAGCGGATTGTGTCGGTGTGCGGCAAAAATATGGCACTGTGACTTGCAATATTTATATAAAATCATACCATTTAGTTATATTCTGGTAGACCCTGTTGGAGTTTAAGAAAACTGTGCCGAACAGTAAAACGTAAATAGTCGAATATTTTGTCAAAACAGTAATATAGCTTACTGAATACCACCAACATTGGTTGAGACCGAATAAATTTCGTAAACGTTTGTATTATTGCAATTTTTTATTGATTATAAAATACAATATTCCATAAATTATTTTCAGTTATCATGCAATATATGCAAGATCTTCCGTTTGAAAAAAGGTCAAAACAATATCCGACTGTGTTTACGAGATTTTAACGGTAAGCAACAATATCAGTACTTATACTGAGTGACAGCACACAAGCTTTAACGTTAGGCCAAAGTAACCATAACACGTAGAGGCAATGCTATTCCCCAAATTTCAAGCAACAGGGCTTAATTTTGGGCTTCATTAAATAGTTAGATTAGCTCAAACACTGCGAATGAAGCAAATCATTTTTTATCAGCGGCATCGCGCTAAGCAATACGTAACTGAACGAGTAAC